>VXAD01009316.1:0-296728 GCA_013399195.1 Dicrurus megarhynchus
TAGCATTATTTTCTGAAAAGGAACTTAAATTATCATATCAACTGTAACACATATATAAATCAGAATAATTCCATTCTGCTTAAATCTGAAATAGGAAACCTCAAAATCCTCTGTTTTGACCTTATCAAAGTTCTTCCTTTCCCTGAAGAGTTTTACTGCCATAAAAATTTATTAAAATTGACATATTCTTACAGAATATGTAGATTTTGACAAAACTGGCTTTTTTTCTAGATGAAAGGAAAGGTCACGGGACGATTTTGTACAGTGCTAGTGAGGAGTACTGTGCCTTGTATACAGTGCATGTATCTTCAGGTACTCAATGCCATCTGATTACCAAGGAATCCTGTATACAACAAAGTGCTTCCCATTGTAAGTAAAAATCAGGTTCATGACCAGCTGCGGAATCTGAATGAACATAAATCTATGGGACGTTGCGAGATGCATCCCAGAATCCTGAGGGCATTGGCTGTATGTAGTTGCCAAATCACTCTCCATGATATTTGAAGAGCTGGGTCAGTCAGGCACAGCCCCTGCTGAGAAGGGGCTGGTGGGTGCTGGTGGATGGGGGTGCTGGTGGATGAGAGGCCCGACATGACCCGGCAATGTGCACTTGCAGCACAGAAAGCCAAATGTATCCTGGGCTGTATCCAAAGCAGCGTGGGCAACAGGGCGAGGGCGGGGATTCTGTCCCTCTGATCTGCTCAGGTGACACCCCACCTGCAGTGCTGCATCCAGCTCTGGGGTCCCCAATACAGGAAGGACATGGACTTGTTGGACTGAGCCCAGAGGAGGCCACCAAGATGATTAGAAGGATGGAGCACCTCTGCTGTGAGGAAAGGTTGAGAGAATTGGGACTGTTTGGCCTGTAGAAAGGAAGGCTTAAGGGTGACCTAGTTGCATCCTTCCAGTACCTGAAGGGAGCTTGTAGGAAAGATGGAGAGAGATTTTGTCCAAGAGCATGTAGTGATGGGACAACAGGGAATGGCTTCAAACTGAAGGAGAGTGGATTTAAATTATATATAAGGTAGAGATTCTTTACTGTGAGTCTGGAGAGGCACGGGAACATGTTTCCCAAAGAAGTTGTGGATGCCCCATCCCTGGAAGTGTTCAAGGCCAGGTTGGATGGTGCTTTGAGCAACCTGATCTAGTGGAAGGTGTCCCTGCCCACAGCAAGAGGATTGGAACTATATGATTTTTAAGGTCCCTTCCAACCCAAGCCATTCTGTGATCCTGTGATATAAAAGGATCCCAGCATCCTTTGCTGCTGTGTGCCCTATTCATCTGGGGGGCAGGACAGAGGGAAGTGAAGCCACAGCTTTTTGTTTTTAACCCATTCTTTCCACCTTTCCACCTTTCTTGCTGCAACAGTTGGTACTAATGTGACTCAGATGTTTCAACCTGAATCTTTGCCTTTCTTTCAAAGGAAGGACACTAACATCTTGGGATTTTTTTTCTATAAAACATTACAGTTGGAAAAGTTTTCCTTCCTAGTTTGAACTGTAGAACATGTTTGCCTAACTATATCCAGCCACATGGAGTCACCTAACTTTTGTGTACAGCCACACTATGTTTTCCCATGATGGTAGGGCAGTTAGCCTCATTGCAATAACATATTTCTTTTTCACTTATTATTAAATGATCTTTGAATGCTTAGAATCACTTATCCATTTAGTACTTCCCCAATCCTTGTTTCAAATCAAACTTAGTTGACAATGTGTTGGTGTTTTCTTACATATTATTCCTAAAAATATCAGAGAGCATAGGGCCCAAAACCAATTCCTGAACAATTCACTGTGAGTACATACATGAAATATTGGTTTGCAATTGCATTTTCTCATGTATTGTAACATCTAGCACAGATTTAATATACTTAAACTTTGTATTCGCTTATATGTTGTGTGGGACTAAGTAAACTTGCAGAAATACCTAAACATATTAGCACAATACTGTGACATTTATGATTTATTTTGCTTTTCAAAATTGGATTCCCTTAATAGCTGAACAGATAGTTTCCATTTTGAGCATGTAACTCATGTTTATTATTTAAATATATTGTTCTATTATATGAACTAAATAAAATAAGAGTTTCTCATCAGGACAAAACATCCTCAGGAGATTTCTGAGTCTTCATTCTTAATGCCTAAAAATGTTGAAGAACTAGACTGCCTAAATTTTTGTAACAGAATCACTCCCATTTACTCCCTCCCTACTCATAGTGAGAGGACACACTGCAAACTAAATAGATCTAAATAGTGATACATTGGCAATGAAAATTGGTGAATAGTTGCAGAGCACTGATGCTATTATCTCTTATACAATACTAGCAATAGCTTTCAGCTTCACAGCATTTTTT
The DNA here is from genome assembly GCA_013399195.1 of Dicrurus megarhynchus. NCBI lineage: Eukaryota > Metazoa > Chordata > Aves > Passeriformes > Dicruridae > Dicrurus > Dicrurus megarhynchus. Next base: position 2,354 of record VXAD01009316.1, read on the forward strand.
CTGAGCAAAAGGTTTTGTGTTTTCCAGAAAGTGGTATGGGGTTTTTTGAGATATAATTATGTCTCATTGTTCACTGTTCCAGGGAGAAAACTATAACATTCTAAAATCTGAGTATTGTCTCTGTAGCCTTTATTGTATTAGTTCTGCTGAATAATTTCTCTTACATCTTGCCAAGGAAATACTTTATCATTTGATATCTCATGTGAGAGCAATGGAGAAGGAAGTAAGTCTTTTAGTATTTTAAAAGTATTTGGATAAACAAATAGTATTCTAAAAATTAGGTAAATTTTGGGAAGTGTTGGGTAACCAGTAAGAGATGGTGAAAGGGATGATACTGGTCTGTAAAGATACTTACAAATAATTAAAATAATACTTTTTAGTAGCACTTTTTTCCTTACAGATATATTCTCTCACTCTTTCCGACACCACACGTAAAGAACTACTTTTCATTTTGTTCTGAAAATAATGTAATATTTGTAAAGGGTCACAGGGTGACCAGATAAACCAGATAAACTAAGTAAAGGATTGGCTACCTCTTCAGCAGCCTACGGGATGCAAAGAGCTTTCCAGGAGGAACAACAATACTATCAGACTATTTTTTCTTGGCTCAGAGGGTCACTTAGCAGAAATCTTTGCACATTTTCCCACAGACTTCTGAAAGTCCTTATCTGAGAAGTTTTACTTTTTACTATAATTGGTGGAAAATTTGCATACCTAATTAACTAACCAATTGCATCACTGAATTGCATTTGGAGAAAAATGTTAGTTGAAACTTTTTCATTCTGATCACTCATTTTCTGTAACCTGTGGTTTTCCTCTTGTTGTTTTAAATGTTGAAAAAGTTATTCATGAGTAGTGTTACATTGATCAGGTCTGGAAATGAGATTCCCCTGTCTCAGATACTTGTGTTGATGGGCCTTACTCTGCAGGTCATGTGTAGTGTGGAATTAGTCCAAACATGGACATGCATAGGAGGCATGGAGCACTTCTGAAGAGTGACATCAAACTAAGATGACAGCTGGTTTTTTTACATACATATATTCAGTAGCTTTTCTATTAGTTGTACAAATATATCAAGTACTAACCCATACAGGAACACCACCACAGTATTTCTTCACTCATAAGCCCCTGTGATTCATGGCACCCACGAAAAGAAGCTAAGGAATCATAAATTTCTAGCTGGGATTTGAGCCAAGGCAAAAACAGAAGGCTTAGCTGATGAGAATAAGGATTTAGGATTCTTGTCCTACAATAATTAATTATGAGTTTCTTTTAGTTCAGCAGGCAGTGGATCAGGACCTGTCAGACAGAAGGGAATTATTTTAACTCTGCCAGTCAGTGGCAGAATCTTAACAAGGAGTTTTCACAATAAAGAAAAAGCTTTGATTATCATTCAAGAGAAAAGCATCACAGACCAAGAATAGCTATTTGCCTTTTATCTTCCCTGTGCCAACTTCTAACAGGAAAGCACTGTATTTTGTTATAAAGAAATTTGTGGCTTAAGTTACTTTAAATCACTCACTTTTACTGCCTTCAGATTTACCATGAATGAAGACAAATTAAAGAACAGAATAAGCAGAGAAAGATGGTTGATGGAACTAGTGAAGTTTATCTTCTAATAAATTTGTGTGCTGAAGTTAGATTTTCTGAAAATGTGCAAGCTCTGGACTAAAGCTTGTGCTATGTGTGGAATGTTCATAAAAAACATGTTTTGTGGTGTGGATTCTGTGGTTTCCACTAAGAACCCTGGAAGTGTTCAAGGCCATGTTGGATGAGGTTTTGAGCAGCCTGCTTTAGTGAAAATTGTCCCTGCCCATGGCAGAGGGCTTGGAACTGGATGATCTTTAAGGTCCCTTCCAAACCAAACCATTCTATGACATCAACAACCAAATTCAGATAAACTGTCATATAATTTCAGATCATAATATTTATAGTTAATCAACATTGCCTGTATTGCAGAATATACATCCTTGAAATATATCCAACTAGATAATAACAGAATTGGGCTGAGATCGGTGCCATGTGTCTGATTTATGAACCAGATGCTAAGATAATAAGAGAGGGAAGTAAACATATCTGTCAAAAAATATAAAGCCTTTTCTATTGATATTTTTTCAATATGTTTTGAAAATAAAATAGTTCATAATGGTGATGCTAGAAAGCACTCCTTTCATTCTAACAAAAGGCCTGCAGAAAAGATAGGCAAAACTGTACTACTGTTCTTGGCAACCCACCATTCCACATGTATTCTGAAGCAGATTTAATTTAAATTAAATAGAAATAAAAATTATTTACCATTGCTCCCTAATGACTGTAATTTTCACACAAGCTGTTACTTACAGACACAGTATGCTGCACCCTGTAATATCTTTCCTGTTTTTCTGTCTAGAGGAAAAAGTCTTGCTGCATACATTTTTAATCACTAGACAGAAAGCTCTGGACTCCACTGGAAAGGTTAATACAAAAGTAAAACAGAAAAATCTTTTTGTTTTCCTGTTTTGGTGGAGTTTATATCTTTTCAACTGGCTCACCCACCAATACTTACATTTGACAAAATGATACTACTCTGTGTTCTCTTACCCATGGGTACTTAATTCCATCAGGATATCTGTACTAACCATTTAGCTCACCAAATAGCTATTATCCTGCTCATTTAGTGTTGTAGCCAAATATCTCCATTATAACTGCAAGTAGCTAAACTCTTCAGTGCCAGATGGTTTACAAATTGGTCTCATCACAGAGTAACGGATGTCATCACACTCACAATTTGTTAGTATTACAAATCCCCCTCCTCCTGTGAACTTGGTATGACAAAGTTCACTAATTTAATTGCCAACTTAGCAATTGATATGTATTAAAACCTATTATCAAATTAAAATTTACTAATTAGCAGAATACTAGCATTTCCTCATTGCCAGCATCTAAATACCCAGCTTGAGAGTCAGTGGAAGACCAGCCGGAAACAGATGCATGGTAAAAATCAGACTGGCTTTGCAAGTGCAATTTTAGAGCATGTTAGGTGAATAACTGAAATGGCTTTGTTTAGCTTCTTACCAAACACTGTAAACTTTTTTTTGCTATGTAGGAACATTCAACTGTTCATGCCAAATGAACAAAAATAAATCTCAGCCTACCCTATGCCATGAAAGTTCCTCCCTGAAGAAGATTTATCACTTAGTCTTCATGTTCTTGTACATTACAATTTCAGTAAATTACTTGAGGGAATTTCAAGACTAATGCATGATAACAGCACAAGTTTTATCTTTAGGAAACAGCTAAATGTAATTTTGTGTCATCTTCTATTTGACTGGGAAAACTTAACTGAGAAGACTTCAAAAGAGTTTTCTGGCTTTAAAAGTTTATTCCGAAATCCTAAATGTATCTTAGGCTGCAAATGGTTTTCACACAGTGAGGTGGATAAATGATACACCTTCAATATTCTCAATTAGCATATATCTGCCTGTTTTGAAAAAGAGAAAAAAATGCTTTATTACTTTCTCATAAAGTTACTGAAGTAAAAGACAGGAAATGATGGGGGTTTTTTTCATATCAGCATATCTGGGAACAGAACTTTTTTTTTTTTTGATCCCTAGTAGAAGTGGCTCTTTCATAAAACATATTTTCTCCATCTAACTCAGGTGCACTAGGTTCACTCAGGTCTTCCTTCCAGTGGGACCAGGGGAGAATCTTAGGTCTTAAGGGAAATATAATTTGATTCATTTTGGAATCTAGGTGTCTTCTCTCTTCCCAGTACTTTGTATATGACCACTGTCCATGGTTAGCCTTCTCAAACACCTTGATCCATCTTTTGCTCTACACTTGTCTCCTCCCAGACATGTAATCCACAAGTACTTATCTTTTGCTCTTTTGTCACAGTTTTGCAACATCTATTCCCTAATTGTCATTTCTAATGTGACTATGAAAGTAATATTGGCTTTATAATTTCATTACTGGTACAGCTACTTTGGATTCTATTCCTTTAAAGGACTTTAGTGCTACCCTTTGAACTGGATAGCTTGACTTCAGCTATTTCTATAACTCCCCTTCAATCACCTGAGAAATCCAGTCTTTCCCCATGGCACTATCCTTAACTTTTGACAGCTTTTCACTTTTTTTTTTTAATTACATGCAATTTACTCTGCATTCACTACTTATATTCTGTTCAGTTAGCTAAACCTCAGGCCAGGGCCCAGTCCTTTGTTTGCATACGGAAATCTTAAAGGATAAGAGACATCTTATGTAATAATCACAGTTTTAGAATTTTGGAATATGACTTTTGTCTGCCTGTAGATAACATTTTCTACCCCCTGCTTAAATTCTTTTAATTGCACTGCAGTAGCTTTTAGCAACTTGGTATCTAATGTATCTATCTGATACACATAGTTCCCTATGACTGTAATTTTTAAGAATGTCATAATATTGAAACATTTTTTTGTTAAATACTGTTGCAATTGGTGAAATAATACTGTCCACATTTGTGTCAGCTCTTTATCTAATGACTCTTAAAAAGATAATGCATTGGCAGAAAACAGATCTCACTTCCTTTCTTTCTGGACGTGTATTTCCAAATGTTTATGCAGTCAGGCAGCAAGGTTTAGCACTTCTGTGGCCCCAAAACTGTTTATTCTAATAGTCAAGTGGCAATGAAAAAAAGATTGTCCTGCATGCCTTATGGTACAGTGATTATGGAAAGGTCAACATCCTTTGGACAAGGAGGCCTCAGAAACAGGGTCCCCTGTCCTTAAGGTGCTCTTACTCCCATAAGAAGGTTTACTCCAGTTGCATTCGCTGTGTATTTCTGATGAGGTTCTTTATGCTCTGAAAACTAAGATGTACAGATATGTATTGTGAAGCATTCAGCTCAGCATATGGCTACTCATCCCAAAGATTACTGAATCACACAAAAAAAAGTTGTCCATAGGATCTGAAAGTAGACAAGGTATGAAGTTTTTCCTTCAGAGACATCCTCTCTCTTTTTACTGAGTGGGGATCAACTTACATCATTCCAAGTCATCTAGAAAAGCCCCATTTGATAAACATTATAATGGTCACCTTAGAAGTATAGAGGAAGCAATTTCAATTTTCCCTCAGTAACATGACACTGAGAGGCTTTCCTGTGCCTGGCTTTCAGTGCTCCGTGACACATGTCAAAATATGCTACATAGTTGAAAAGCATAAAAATGCTTTTCATTTTTATGAAATGCAAAGGGATCACATGGCAATGACATGTCGAGTTCAAAAGTACGTTGTAACTCTCATTTCCTTTAGGAGCTCAATTACTTCAGAACCTCGTGCATTAGCTTTGTGATTACAGTGTTCAGTAGGGAAGATTCCCCAGAAAAGAGGAAAAGCTGCACTTCCCATTTCTGTGGACTGTGATTTATTTTGTTTAAAAAAAAAAAGAGAGAGAGAGAAAGAAGAAATAAGAAAAAATAAAAGAAAAAAAGGAGAAAAAGAAAAAAGAAAGAAAACAGAAAAAGAAAAAAGGTTCACTAGGACAGACAGAATCTGTTGACTCATAAGAGGCAAAAGCCACCAGCAGGGAGGGAAAAAAAAATCGACATTCTAATTTTTGATGAAGGGAGAGATTATGTATTTTACATTACACATAGTGAACAGAGTGAACCATTTTTCAAGCTCCCTTACTCACAGCTGAATACTCTGATCATTAGTCCATAAATCAATGTGAACATGATCATTTTCCTTAACAATTTTATTCTCCACTTCACTGAGGAATTTAAATATGTGATTAATTTTAAATCCAAAACATGTTACATTAACGTTGTGCTTTGCTTGAATAACATCGTCTGTTGTGCTTAGTTTCATTCATTCTCAAAGGCCTTTTTCTTGCCATCAGTGGTTTTTTAAAAATTTTTATTAGTGAAAATGTTTGCAGATGTGTTGCATTTTTTTTCTAATGGGGTCAGTTGTCTCACTCTGCTGTAACTTTTGTCCCTTCAGATTATCTTCTACACCTTCCCCTATTTCTATTCTAATACCTTCCTATTCTACACCTTCAGTAGCTCCAATGAAAACTGGTACACAAGCTGTCCTAGAAAGAATATTCAATGGTCATATGAAAACAAGCCCAAAGAATTGCTAACTAAAAGAAATGTTTGTCTTTTTAGGATGAATATTTGGATGTTATTACAATTTTTTCTGCTTTCTTATTTATCTAAATCTTCTGATGGTAGGTATTTTGCTTCTTAAGTGTATGACTTTATTTCATGAGTAACCTTTATATTTTTCAACTCGCAAAATTCTAATATTAACTATTTCAATGTCTTTCCCCAACTTGGATTCTTTCCTCTTTGATGTCTCTTTATGAATATGCGATTAAATTAAACATTGCTTAATGAATGGAATTTCACTATGAAAGAAGAATAGGTGATTTTGTTCCATGGCAAAAATATATTAATTTTTAAAACCCATTTAGAGAAGAGTTATTTCAATATTCCCTTCTGTCTTCCTGCAGCAGAAGTTACAGTAATCAGATATTTTCCTTCATTCTCACCTTCTTGTGTCCAAATTCTATTTTATAAATACCTCAAGAGTTACTTGTATTGGGAAGGTGCAAGAGATACGAGATATTCAGGACAAAGAATAAGATCTAATAGAAGATTTAATGGTACTTGCAAGTTAGGCAGTCAATCAAGCTCAACAATGTCTTACCAATATTTTTTTAAAGAATTATATAAAACTTTTTGTAGGAGGAAGAATCCAATAATGGAATTTTTTAGGAGACTGTTGGAGTTCCGTTCTAGCAAAGTAAATGTGTATACTGTTGTAGTATTACTCAGCATGGTTTAATGTAACTTTACAGACAAAGGCATAGAGTTTGGCCCTCCTAGAGCAAGGAAACAGCTAGATGGGGAAACACAAATTAAAAGTGTTCCTCAGAGACATGCTACAGGCCACTAATTAGAGAGTCTACCTCTGACAAAAGTACTACTGGAAATAATATTGAATGATGTTTCCTCAGTGTGTCCATCTTCTGGACTTGGTCATTTAAATGCTAAGTCCCACTTTAGTCACTTAAATTATATTTGAATATATAACTTAAGCATTTCCCTCTTTTATAGTAAAGGGTATATCAGTCTAAGAGAAAAAGAAATGGCCAAATCCAGTTGCTTAAAATCAAAGACAAGTTTCTTCATCATATAAAAAATAACAATTATTGCTTCTCCCTCATAGTCATGCACAGATTGTTCATCACTAATAATTTTTAAACCCCAACCAGCTTGTAAGTCTGTGTGTAATTTAACTCTGTGATCAAAATTTAGAAGCTCCTCCAATGTAAGTCTTTCTGACTGTAGTTGGGAGCTACTTGTCGACTTGCCCAAATTTAAGACAACAGATATAGCAAATTGTGGCTGATTGATGCAGAAGGTGTACATTTAAATTTGATAACTAGTTATAATTGTATTAACAACCTGAAAAGTCAAATTACTGATGCAAGAATTCACTTTTATGTTTTGACTATTATTTCTTTTCAACTAAGATACTAGAACTAGATCTTTTGAATAATGGTTTTAAAATAACAGATATATTAAAGCATATTAAAAATAAGTTTGTGAGCTATATTTTAAATCGATTTGCTGAAAGTTGCTGTATAAATAAACTATAATATTCAAGTTTTCTCTTACTGAGCCTGGAAACTAGAGGAAGTAGCAACAATATATGTTGCCCCTTGTGCTGTTTTTGTGGCTTTGAACTGATTTGGGGAAGGAGGTTTCAGTTTCCTTTTAAAGTAAGGTCCCTAGTAGCAAATGGCAGAAGCCTGTTTTCTTTATGTCTTTGACAGTTTTACTTGGATCAGATACAGAAATTCTGGAGTAATATCGGCAACTGAGGCATCAGCTGATGAGAGGTAATTTTACCTTGTTGCTAACATTGTTCTAATATCATTTGTATTGTTGCTAGCATTTCATGTGACAGGAGGTGACATGCATAGGTCCCAGTTTTCCCTACTAGTTGAAATAAGTGTGCAAAATACCAGTACAGCAGTAAAGTTAATGGGATAACTCAGACTATATAGTTACACTTCTCCTGAATTACTGAGCATTGAGTCTTTTGGAAGAAGCAGGCATTGACCGTAAGGGAAATCTCAGCACAAGGGCTGAGGATGTTGTCTGAAAGTGAGCAGGAGAAGATAAGGAGATAGAGTTAATGTGTTCATTTGCTTTGATACTGGTAATATTTGTTCTCTGAATGTTTTGAGCACAAATGTTTTTAGAGGTATGAAAATAAGCAATCATCTAGGTTTTCTGAACATTGATCTATTTTTTTGCTTTAAGGGATGAAATGTATTAATATTATTTTTACACAAAACAAAGAACTGAAGGAAATGAAAAGTTATTAGTTTTTTCAACAGATACAAGAATTTGGTAAAGCAGAAACAAAGAAAATATATGAGTATATTATTTTATTTTAAGATGGAAAAACTACATGTTGTTGATACTGCAATAGCCAACAAACTTACTATTTGCTATATTTGTGAAAAACCATTTAGCTTCATATATTATTGGAAGGTTGTGATTTGAAAATGTTTGAAACATTAATGTTTGACGTCATTTTTATTCTGATTATTATATAAAATGAGAATGACATAAGTGTATTTTTGCAGTAAAATGAGGTATTCAGGCTATATTGTAGAGCAGCTAATCAATGGGTAAAGCTTTAAGGTATAGAAGATGGGAAAGGAGGGTTCAAGGTTTTTAAACATTGCCGTTGGTCTTTTTCTTTGATATCCAATAGGATTAGGAAAATGACAGCTAATAGAAAGTTCACATAACATGACATTTATTCAAATATAGTACAAGAATGACTTATATCTAGTTGTTTCTTTAGTGCAAGCAATTTGCAATTCCAAAAATAACTTATGCATTTACAGGATTGTTTTAAAGATCCCTATTATTAATGTTATGCAGCTAACTATGTTCATTTGATAGCGAGCAATTTATATAAACTATCAGTTGCAAAATTATGCTAATCTGTCAATTCCTTTTTTTTTCGGTCTTATTGGAAAACACGATTAGGTAATTAAGTTCTGTTTTAGCTCCATTTTATTCTTGTCACAAGTAAAATATCTTTTATCTGAAACTGTGTATATTAGAAATACTCAGACCATGAAGGTTTTTTGGTGAATGTAAATTCAAATGCAAAAGGTTTTATATTAATCTTCTGCAGATAATTTCTTAGCCATTGGACTTCGTTTTGTAAAAATTAGAATGGCCAGCAAGCAGCAATTCCATTCATAGAGCTTCCAAGGTCTTGTAATTTATTTTCTTTCATCTTTTGGTTTACAACAAGGGAAAAAAAAAAGGGGAAGAAAAGAAAAAATATATGAGAAATAAAAGAAAAAAATAGATCAAAATGAAACCCAAAGATTTGCAATTTTTTTTTTAAGTGAGAATACCCATTTTGCCTCAAATTCTGTGATTGCACTTTTGTACTGACATTGTTTTACAACAATATTACTATATTTTTTTTTACTGAACTCATATTATTTGTAGATCAGAGAATAACTAAGCTTATTCTTTTATATTAAGTGTATGCTAAATACTACTTATTTTTATTACATTTGAAAATGCAGGTGCAACTACCATTTCAGAACATACAATAAATAACATACAAATTTAAAACGGTATTCACATTAAAAAAAATAATTGCTTGAAAGTTACCAAATAATTTTTTTCTGTATTACTTTTTAAAAAGAAACCATACTTATATAGGGATTAACTTCATCTTAACTTAAAGTGTAGTAAAAGAAGTGATATAAAAAAATGTAGTAAGAGCTCTTACAATGAATCATAAAGTTCTGTAAGTCAAGGGCATTGCCTACCTGTGCCACTGCTGTCTTTGCAGGGCAATAGAGTACTGATATATGCACTTATTCTTGACATTATGGATTGTCTTGCCTTTACTGAATGAAGGTGTGTCTTCATTGTGGTTTTCAAAAGCTACTGAGTAACCACAGACTACTGCTGCAGCAGGTGCAAAATGCACAGAGCTGATCTGCTAACTAGAGCTCAAGACTGGCAATTTGTGAGTACATTGTCTCATTAAGACCCAAGCTTTTGCTTTGTTGCCACAATTCAAACTTTCTTTTGCTGGCGGACATCCCAGAGCTCTTGCCATTGCAATTTTAAAGAAAGCACATACGAGTTATCTACATCACCCTGCTTGAAGGGCGCAGTCCAGAGCCCCTTCCAACCTGTATTATTCTGTGATTATAGGGCCTATCAGATGTAACTGCAAGAGCTTTATTTTCGTATTTCTTGAGCTGGATTAGAAATATACACATCTTTTCCCTGTATTGATTAATGTATATCCTCAGCCTAGATCTTCCAAAGCTGTTCAGTGGTCTATACAAGTTTTACTTTTACAAGTTTTATTTGTGGTTTGGACATGTAAAAATATCATAGCCAGGTAATACAAGACTTACTGTGACATTTTGCAAGTCTAAGTCACTCAGATCACTTGCCTTTCTGTTTTCAGATGAGTTACACTGAACACAGGTCAGTCTCTTAGTATATAATTTTCTGGTTACTGGCTTTCATCATGTTCTCTCTCAGTCCTGTTACTTATTTATTGATTACCCCTCTCTCCAAGTCAGACTAAGGCCACAGAACTGATACTTTTTAGGAAGTCATTCCTTAATACTATTAAAGTCTCAAGCCAAGTTGGTTTTTCATGCTTGCCCTGCTAAACCATTTTTCAACAGTTTTGGACAGTTTATTTTTCCAGTGAATAGGATTTATTTTTGTTCTGTTTTCTTCCTCTGTATTATGCAGAATCTTCAACAAAGATGAATAAATGCATGCATTTTTTCTGTACTTCTGCAACACCAAAGTGATGGAGTGGATTTGTAATGATCTATAAGATCATGAAAGTGAAGTTGTCTATTTTCTTTTCAGACATTTTTCAAGAACTGATAGGACCAAAACACACTTCTAGTTTTGGTTCACTTGAGCTCTGACAGAAGGCCACGTACTTCTTTATGATAGCAGATTTTGCTAGTGGTGGCCAAACACAGAAACCGAGGAGGAAGATATGAGCTGGATACCTCCAAATCCCCAGTAAAGCTGGACAGAAAAAAAAAATTCTTATTCTGAAAAAAATATCTTCAGAGTTTCAAAAGAACTTGCGCTGTGCTTAAGGGTGAAGACACAGCCTGTGGAATCATGGCTGAAAACATAAAGGGTAATTCCTTCTCTAGCATAGCTAAGGCTTACACAACAGAACTGCAGACTATATACTAGGATCAGCATCTCTAGCAACAAAGGATCATTGTTCTTGTGTTCATGGCTTTCTGCACTTCTTTATCTGAAAAAACCCCACCTTGATTTCTTTTATGGCACCTGATATGTTCCCTCAAAGAAATCTTTTGTTCAAATATTCTGATATTTTCTAAATGACAAGAAAAAAATCAACTTAAATACCACAAAGTAGAAAAATATATCCTTGATGATGATTCACAGCTCTGTTCCTGTGAAATTATCTAAATGTGCATATACACAGCACAAGGTATATATCTGAAGATGAGAAGACAATTTTCAATCAACAAAGAGATTTTTAAATTTGCAAAAGAAGTTTTGTGTTTTCTCCTCTGGGTAAACAGGAAAAACATCTCAAAGTAGATGAAGATGCTGAATATAAATATCAGAAATGCATCAAAGGAAGAAGGTTTGGGTAATGGCGTATAACAAAAACTCTAGGGATGAGAAATTATCTGTTTTCCTGTAATATTTGCCACCTAAGCAAAACAAGCACCAATTTTATCACACTGAAGGAAATACCTTTCATCATATTAAAGACCTATGAGCTGTTTTTATGGCACTGGTAAACAATCAAAGAGTAGTTTGGGCTTCCATAAGCTCAGAGTTTCTCATTAAAAATGTAAATAAATGGCTTCCCTTAAAGTAAGAAAAGAAGATCAATGCTTACACATAATTTGTACAGCAACATTTACTTATGCATACTAATGAAATATTTTAAATGACAGTAAGAAAAGCTTATGTCAGTATGTAAACATACATTGAAGACTTGAGGGATCTATTACCTAACTTGATCAATGCAACTCTTTTTGAAACTAAAATGACCACAAAAAACACAAGTGCTGAGTAAAATTGTATATGATACCACAATTTTATAGGCTTTGCTGTATTTCTCTTGGATAGTCAGTCTATTCTCATGTTTTAGAAATTTCTATGCAATTTATTTTATCCTTAGCCAGTGCTCAGACTCTGAATTTTCTATGTTTATTAGCTAGGATTGTAATCACTTTGTGCTCACACTTCATGAAGTCTGAAATAACTGAAATCAGTAGGTAAAGAAAAATAAGGAAATGCCCAGACTTTTCTCATTATTTTTCTCTAGAGTGCATTTAGAGATTATCCACTCCTCTCCATTTCCACCAAAAAGCTTATCTATATTTCTTTTTGACCGTTTACACTTCTGAGTTTCTATCTTTTACCTTGAGCTATTCTAAATGTTACCACAAAATAACTTACTGTGTCAATAGCCTTGACCAAGCCCTACTCCTTAGACTTACTTTTTGTTCTCCCTTTTCTCTCTGTGAATGGAAAGTTCACATTCTCACTTTCAGACTAGCATTTAACTAATTGTTGGTTCCTCTCATTTCTGTCTTTCCCAGCTAGCACGATTTTTCTTCCATTGCAGACCTCCCTCTCACGCCTCTTTCATGAAGTTTCTTACAGATACCTGTACGTCTTTAACACAGGTCTGTGTACCACATCTCAGTGCCTTTCAAGTATTCTTTTTACTCCAGGACTCCTCACAAGAGAGATGGTAGGGAGAATGAAAAGGAGGAAGAGCACCGAGGGACAAGTGTTCACCATGAACAATTATTGTCATTTTTATCAAAGAGTTGCCTGACTTTCTTTACCTTTTGCAGTAAGACAATTAATTTCAAGCAAAGGAGAGAAATAAATATGAGATGGGAAAATAGCAGACTTCCTGTAAATACTAATAAAAAGCTCTGTGGAAATAACAAAATGGGTAGTAGACTTCATACTGGGTTTGATTACAAGTTCAAATTCTTGCTCATATCTCCATATTACTGCTAAAATTATAAAGTTCTATATGTAGGTATTTCATCCTAACATCCCTGTAAAGACTGCAAAGCTCTTAGGTGTTTGAGACAGATTGGCATACGCTCTGTTCATTTTCAACATTCAGCTGTGCTTAAGAGGTTGTGCCTGAGATTTGGTTTGGTTTAGACTTCTGCTTTTTTACTGCAGAGGCACCAGCAGAATAAATATACAGGTTAGACTTGTTAGATGAGGAGGACAAAAGAGACATTGGAGGAATGCATTTTGTGAAATGGGTATTGATTTGGTAATAACCTGTTTTAATTGCATGGTAGAAGGAAAATGAACACAATTATTGTTCTGTGGGTAAAGAAATGCCTTTTTTATGTTTAGAAACAATTCCTAACACAGAAAAAAAAAAATATAAAATTTTATGAGTATCACTTCAAGGGATTTAAATGCAAATTACCCTGATGTATTCTACATATGTTTCATGCCACATAACAAAATCTACCATTAGAGAAAAATAAAATACACGAAAAAGAGCTGCTTCAGCCTTCAAAACTAGTTAATCAGGTATCACAGCAGTGGAGATTAATCAAAGATTCCTTAATTGCTAGTTAACTGGACTTTATGTTTTGAAATATATTGTCTTGGTTGTAGTAAGCTGATTGAAAAAAAAAGAACACCGTGGTTTAGCAGAATACAGATTTCTTAAATGATGTTAAAGTGAGGTGTTAAAAAAAAAAATCTGTGGGCTGTGGTTTCAGTAGAAAGCAATCTACCTCACTTCTGTCTTTTCCCTTCTCTTTTCTTTTTTTATCCTGAGAGTTCATACCAGCAGGGTTGCTGTGTGGATACAGATAACTGGCCTAAATTAAGGTTCTTCAGTGCTTCTTAAAAGCTGCTCTGCAGCCAAAGACACCACAATGCCAGCAAATATTAGCCTGTTTCAGTGATTACAGCTCTGCCAATTAGAACTGACTCTCTCAGTTTGGGCATAGGTGCTACACAGCTAAGCAGGGCCCTTTCTGCAGTAGTTCTTTTGGATGTGATGTGGTGTTCTTTAGATACTACTGTTATTTTGGGTTATGATGTGTTTTGACACAGCTGTACCACTGTATTTTTCCTTCCTCCGTTATGTGATGTTGCTCACTGTGAAACAAGAAAAACAGAAACCCAAATTCAGAGGTGAAATACGGTTAAATTGCACATATAAATGAACCTTGTTGAATTTTGGCCTTCCGTCTAATACCTAGGGGCTCTGGGCTCAGTGAAGTATCCAAGGGGGTTTTGTGGTATCATTTCTTTCCTCTTTTCCTATTTAATTAGAAAAAAAAGCCTAATTTATAGTCAATGTGGACTACCACTACAGCTCTATAATTCATGCAAAATTAACTTCTGCTACAAAGGTTTCTTTGAAAGCTATCTTGCAATAATTGTTCAAATTGCTTTTGTGTAGGAGTAATGTGGAAATTTTACCATTATGTTTTAATTGCTTTAATATAGGGAAGGCAGCAAACCCACAGTCAATTGCATGTATTTTGTAACTCTTACTATTAATGCAATTTTTACTGTAGAACTGCACACAAAAGGAGTGTAACACATAGGCCACATAGCAGTGATACACATCACTTGGGTATCACTTTGGAGAACATCTATTTCCTTCCTGTCTAAGTGCTGTAGACTAAGTTTCTTTAAATTTTTCTCAACCTAAACTCTATTTAATTGTAAGATCTACAATACTGGTTTTGCCTTTAAAAAAAAACCCTCAAAACATTTTGTACTGAAAAGTAATGTCAATTGGTTTTCTTCCCTGTTTACTAAGTTCTTGAACTTTTCCAAGTTACAATTCTGGAGCTCAGGCAGGTGCTAGAATGCATCAGCCACAGTTAAAATATACAAAATTCATGCCTGTATCAACAGTTCCTACTGGCTAACTAAGCAGTCCCATTACAGAATATGAATTTTACTGAGGAACAGGAAACTGAAATCATTGTCAGGTTAATAATTTGAGAGATTCAATTTCCTTTATGAGTATGTGCTTGAAACTGTGAAGGGTTTATACAAACTATGAATATGGTAACAAGCACATCCAGACAACATCCAGTTTCTGTTGGAGAACTAAAAATATGGGCATGGAAGAATTGTAAACATAAAGAAAAGGTTCTGGGTGGGGCTTCTGTTACAATCTGTCCCAAAGGCAGCTGAGGTTCTTGTTAATAGATCCCTTGGGGCAGATTAGGCTGAAACGACACTGAATGACCAGTGTTTATAAATACATGTATCTGTAGCAGGTTTATTTTAGAAAAATTTGGTTGCAACAGAAAGGAGTTATGTAGCCATTTTGGTTATTATCTGTAGAAATGCAACAGTATGTCCAAAGTGTCTCGATCTTTATCCCTTGCCCATGGGGGAAGCCCGTGACTCACAACGTTCAATGGGTAAATATACATTCAGGTACATCCCCTGGGTGGGAGAGCTTTGCACTCTCTGATGTAAGGCCCAGAAATTAATCTGGGCACACTTTGGGGGGGTTTTGATGATTTATGACCTCTTCTAAGACATGGCAGTGTGGTTCAGCCTGTTATGTCCCATCAGAAGGGGCATGAAGAGTTTCATTCTATTTGTGAATATGAATGTCCCAATACCTTCCCCAGGATGTGGGGGTGGGGGATTTTTTCATGTGATTCAGTTGTGTATGGGAGGACATTGGCATGATACAAAGCACTATCCCACCTATCAGGATCTGCTTCTTATCAGCCTTTTCCCATGTCTGGCTCAAAACTGCAGCTTGCTGCTTAACAAATGTTGGTTTGTTATGGTCATCCTGTGGTGGGTGCTCAACCCCTCTGAACCTGGGCTATTCTTGTGCAGATCAGAGGTTTTGCCAGAACATATCCAAAATCTCCCCTCCACCCCCACTTCAGCTGGGGGGTGCAAACCTGGCCTCAGAAAGCACCTGCTGCTTTTGCAAATGGCCAATTGTTTGAGTCATTCACCTTCAGCATTTCAGTCTCTCATAGTTTCTAACAGGGCTGTGCTGAGGAAGAAGATGGAAAAATACATTATTTGATTTTTCGAGGTTTGCTCTTTAAATGAATCAAGAATCTAGTTAGTAAATATTCACCCATTAACTTGTACAAATTTGTAAAAGCAGGTATTCACTTTCTAGAATCAGAAGCACTGCATAAAGACAGCTGGATCCAGTGAGTAGCTGTCTGCTCTCAATTTCTAAGGAAAGCAACGGAAATTTATAGCACTTTATATTTCCTGGTGTGAATGTGGAAGTATCTTTTAACTTCCTCCTGGAAAAATCAAATGGAAGTACAGCAACTCCCTGAGTTGCAACAATAAAAACTGAGTCCACTGTGAGATCCCACACAATTTCCTGGCTATACTCAACCCAAATCAAAATGCAGAAATTAAGGAAACTAAGTAGCTCTTAGAAATCTTGCATTGGTCAAAATATTGTTCATTCAGAGTTTCCTATTTATCTTAAATATCACTCCAGTTTAACGATGGTCAAAAGTAGTTTGAAAGTAAATTGCATATGACTCAAACACCCCTGAGATGTTTTCAAAATTCTCATGCAGACCACATTTTCTCTTGTCTCAGTTTCCTAATCTTCATTTCTAATTATACTGACCAGTTCAAAAGTAATCAATTGTCAATATGTGGAAGCATCCTAGAAAGCTAATATATATTACTAGGTTTGTGCTTATTTCAGCTTATTTATACTGCATAACAATGTGAGAATTTGTGTAAATACAGCAATGTATTGGCTGAGGACATTTAATATTTTCTGTAGAAATAAAACAGAGCCCACCAGCTGATCTAATGCACTTTGCCTGATGGAAAAGGCATTTTCTGTTTATAAAGACAAATTAAAATGCTAAAGCTATTTCAGAAAGTAAGAAAAATTCACATTAAAACTTTTAATTTATGAGGGTCCAGAATAAAATAAGAAAATTTTGGAAAAAATATTGAAATTAAATAAAATAAAGAGTGAATAATAATAATAATATTGAAATTAAATAAAATGAAATAAAATTCAGAAGAAAAGGATGTTATTTTACAGTAACATCCTTTTACAAGTGCCTTTAACAATTATTTTTTTTTTAAACCAAGGATACAATAAATTACCTTTGTGTTCAAGTTTTAGCAAATCAGTATTTTAATGTGGGGAACTATTCCATTGCAGAATTAATGGATAACTAACTGCAAAAAACTTTTATTGTATTTGAAGAGAACTGTTTGCTATATGGAGACAATCTAGCCCTCCTTTTTGGCAGTTTCAGCAAAAGTACATGGGAGAAAATTTCTGGGTGATTTTTATTCCTAACTCTGTGTTTATTGTTGAGATTTTTTTCTACTTTTGTTTTCGATTTTTCACTTATGGCTGTTACTCTTCTATAACTCAACCTGAGGCTTTCAAGGGAGAAATTCTGGGAGGAAGACTAATATGTGGGTTGAGAAATGAAGTCAGAGCAGTAATTGATATCAGGCAAGCAGCTCAGATCCTGAGATTACTGCACAGTCCACAATGAAATAATACAAATATTCTTAGAACTTTAAGGAGATAGATTTTTTAGTGCTGTGATGCACTGCGTGGAAGCAAGACATGTAAATGTAGCACAAAAAGGGACATAGCAGTATTTTATTTAAGTTTCAGCATAATGGTGACTATGAAATTAAAAAGCTGAAATAAATCTACAGAATTTTCTTTTTCATGAGCTCTGAGTTAAGTTCATTCTGCACTGTAAAATTTCAGAGTATCTTTTGAGTTGAAAAATTAACTGCTACTTCATTTTACATAATGAAAAGAGGAGACATAATAAAGAAAATAAGATTATTTGGTTCTCACACTGATAATTTTGGGGAATTGCACTTTGAAATATGTTTCTGAAAATCCATTGGAATTGGATCAGGTCCTTAATTTTCACTTCTGAATCCCCGACGCACTATTTCCAGAGCAGTAGATTCTTCCCCAGCTGTCAAACATAGCTATAAGTCTGGCATTTCCAGTTATGAAATCTGCGATCAGTGGAGTCTGTCTCTGAGAGCTGAGGACAGCTGTGCAGCCAGGTCATTACGCAGTGACAATGGGAAGACAGCAGACTGCTGCTCCTGCTAGGCATGCACAGTGCACATCTTGCCTGCTGGTCTATTACTTTCCCAATGACTCCTTATGTGCTTGCTTCCCATACTTTATTGATAGGATCCTTTGAATTCTCATGTTTGTTTTCCTGACTGGAGCTTTAACCCCTCTTCCTCTCTGCTCTTTTATAGTCTCCTATGCAAGACTGCTAGCAGACATTTCCCCTCCTGTATTTTCTGACTCTATTCAGCATTTTCTAGAATTCCCAGTCCAACTTTCACTCATTTTTTGTCTCTGCCTTTTGAATTTGGGAACCTGGATCAGTTTATTGCAAAATTTTCTAGGTCTTCCTCCCATAAGAAGTTGTGCATGTTTTCCCTCTCCCTTTCCTAAGCTCTCTCATTCTCCCAGTCCTGGAAAAAACTCTTCATTTCTTCTGCTTCTTCTTACCTCCTTCCCTTTCAGGACCCGTCATGAGCTCTATGAGAACTTTATTTCCCCTATTCTAATATTCTTTAGGCAGAGAGTTATTTAGGATACCAGTGTCTTAAATTTCATTGAGAGAATTATGGGCCATTAGAAAACTCTATGATCCACTGGGAATTACAAGTATCCTTGCTAGGATGCAAAATCCTTAGCAGCCATGTCCATTAATTTATCGTTTCTGATTTTCTTCTACAGTCCTGCAAAACTATCCATCACTTATTTCTCCATTGTTTTGGAGTGCTCCTTCACTGATCATTAAACAGTCTGCTCTGCTAAACATTAATCTATTATTTTCTGTCATTCACTCTTTTATTTGCCCTGTTTTCTTTAAGTTGTGTTTCAGTGCAACAATAATGGTGCAATTAGCTTGGACAGTGCAGATGCAGTTGTGTACAATAAAATATCCATGCATTACACTGGTGTTAGTGTAAATACTGTGCCAATAAAACAGCATCCCACTTCACTTTGTTCTGTATTTCTGCTGTTGAGCACAACTTAAGTAAAAGCACTAACTTTATGCTCAGTTGCAGAATTTTTCTTGAAAATCTTTCATACATTAGTGCTTTCACTGTTTCTCGAGGTGCAGAACGTCCACATTTCTCAGCCATGGAAGATCAGCAACCTCTACAACAGAGGGAATATGTTCGACAAGTAGGAAACACTGATTGAGCTTGTTTACATACTAGAAGTATAGCACAGCTGGTCTTGGGTATCACAACTCCCTGTTAAGGATATATACCTAACTTATCATCATCTTATGTCTTTTCTCAATTTATACCATGTGAACAAAAGTTGTCTGTTTCACTAGAGCTCTCTTGGTTATGTATCTGAGGAATAATTAGTCATCCCCATCACAATTCCATGCAACCATACTCACAGATAATTTGGGGCCTTTTGCTTTCAGTGCTCCAACCCGTGACTGAGAGACCAACCCTCACATTCCTTTCTGTGCTCTCTGTCTCGGTCATTGACATAGACACCAGGCTGGATGGGGCTTTGAGCAATCTGGTCAGTCTAGTGGAAGGTGTCCCTGCCCATGGCAGAAGGGTGGGACTAGATGGTCTTTAAGGTCCCTTACAGCCCAAACCATTCTGTGATTCTATAATAGAGCATAATAAAAAACCCACCACATCAATGAACATATTTTGACTATGTGAGATTAAAACCAAAACAGTAAAATCTAATTTAAAAAATCTTTAAAAGTAATTACATTTTTTTTCACCACTGTTCTTCTGTAATTAAAATTGTATCATACTTGATATTCTGATTACTCTATGGTTCTATTTTTCTGCAAGCATTGCTGCAAGCTTCTACAGGCAATAAGATATTGGAGAACAAAAAGACCCTCCTAAAGCACTTAAAAAACCCCACAACAAGCCATCTTGGCTATTAAAACACCATTGCCCAATGTTCTGCCATTAAGAAATAGTATAAATCTCTGTTTCTTTCCACCAGAACAGGAGCTGTAAGCACTGTGTCTGATAGAAAAACAAGGTGTGGGTGTTTTGGTGAGCTGTGTTTGTGGGAGTTACATATTGAGTGGTTTTCTGATTTTTAGAACATTATTTTAAGGTTGAAAAGTTCACCCAGCATATGCTTAACAACTTGAAATATAGCCATTACATTTTCTCAAACTTTCTTGCTTTTACTACAGAAGCTTTAAAAGTAAAAGAGCTTCAAATAACTTTTTTTCCCTTTTGCAACATTCCTCATTCCTTCAACATGGGAGATGAATTTACTTTCTGCCTCACAAGTTTTCTCACATTTTAAATGTTCCCATCTGTCACACATGCATTTTTTCTGAAGATTAGCTTCTTCCTTTTCTTTCTATCTTTCATGTGTCTCCTCTGTCTTAAATAGGAAAATATTGAATTGCTTTCCTTTGAAAATCCTGCTTTAGCTATTCCTGCTGTTCCATTGCTGAATTATAGATAGTTTATGGATTTTTTTCCAGCATCACCATAGACCATTATTTTGTTTCATCTCACATGCTAAATGGCATAGAGATTTATTACTTTACTTACTAACTCCTCAAAATGTTCTCACTTGTTGATATGCAGTATTTGGGCGGTAGATCTCAAGGGACATGTGTACAGCATTCATTGGAAGCAGATATCACATTCAAAATTAATTTAGTGCTCATGAAAAATTAACATATTTGATTTATATGGGTAATTGAGGAGCATAGTTTACAATGAACTAATTTTTGTCTTTTTTTTGCCCTTCCAGATTTTGTATTGTTGCCATTTTTAGACTAGAAATGTAATTGAGATATTGAATATCTTAGTACCTACAAGTCGTCCAGAGCTTTAGGGAAACAGAATTATTTACCCTACTTTAATGGACATATCCCTTTGTCTGTTTGAACAGAAATTTCAATATTGTTTATGTCTCCTTCATTTTCATGTAACTATTAAATGTTGCATATCATATAGCTATGTCTTGAATGTTCTCAGCTTTGAATAACATGATCATTTTAAAATGAATAAAATAATTCTAAAGACAAGGGCTTTTTATTTAAACTTCATGCATTTAAAATAGTAAGGGGTTAAACTGTATGTTTTTCAGTCTTAAGCATGACGTTTGCATTATTATTTAGTTCTTATAAGGTGTCATCTCATGCAATTGTGTATTTTATTTGCTTAAGGCCTTACAGCAGTATTCACTAAAACTTTCTTATTTAAGGGAAAAATGTGTTAGTCTTCTGATAGATGATTCTCCTTTTCAAAATGCTAGTAGGCAGTTTAGCTAGAAAAAAACCCTTTAAAAATCTAGTATACATTCTCATGAGGAATAACCTTGGACAATATTTTTTGAAATTATGCCACAGTAAGCCATGCAATTCAATATTTTGTATATTTAAAAAGTTATGTGTTGATAACATTTGCCTAAGGTTGAAAGATTTTGCATGTGTTAACAAGACTCAGTTGTGAATCCCTGTCTAATAATAATAGTCTTTGACATTTGTCGAGTCTTGTTCTACAACCCTTGCTATGTATGCTAACATTTTGGTGGAATTTGCATGATTTACTATTGTTATGCATCCTTGTTAGGTGACTTTGCAGGCATATCAAATTGGCAGCAATAGCATCTTGAAATTCTTTGCCAATTTAGAAAATGTTTATGACAATGTTTTTACCGGGCAGAAAAACTATTTATGCAAAGATCAAAATTCCAGTTTGATCTATGTATGAATATTATTTGTTTTCATTTTACCTGAGAACATTTTACGTGCATTTCATTTCTAGTATCATATTGTTTTGAATGGAAGTCTGACATTGATGTCTGGGATTTTGGCCATCATTTGTATAAAGATGTTCAGAGGCCACGCACAAGACAGACTGAGACCTAGAGCTGTGGTCTCTGTCACACAAAGTTGCCCAGTCTGACTGTTTCAGGTAACAGTAATCTCATGAATTCAGATGGGAACAACACGCTAATAGCTTCTGGGGCTGATCGCTGTGACAGGTTTGCTGGTTTTTGTATGAATGTTGTGAAACAATCTCAGGCTCTTATTATGATCCTTCTGCCTCTTTTGAAACCACAGGCTTTTAGTGATGAGACTAGAT
Source organism: Dicrurus megarhynchus (assembly GCA_013399195.1). Taxonomy (NCBI): domain Eukaryota; kingdom Metazoa; phylum Chordata; class Aves; order Passeriformes; family Dicruridae; genus Dicrurus; species Dicrurus megarhynchus. Next base: position 24,565 of record VXAD01009316.1, read on the forward strand.
GCAGTTGTTATGACAGTTTTGACATAATTTTGGGAGCCCTGTGACTTATTTGTCTTCAGAAGTGTTATAAAAAGACTATAGTTGAGCTGCATTTGTAATTCTTCTGAATCGTATTAGAGTTTATGTATTTTGTTTGTTATGCTGCCACTTTCACAAGATAATGGCTTTTTTAAAATTATTATTATATTTAGAGAATATTACACTCATGGTCATTTATACCAATTTTTTAAGGTAGCTTACTTAACATAAGTTATGTAATTCTCATTCCACATGTAGTGGCCAGAAGATATTTCTAACAGCATAAAGGTGACCTTGTAGCTCTGTATTGGGCATTTCAAATTGAGATCATTATGGGAAAGCAAGGGAATATTTTTGTGTTTTTATGGTGAAGGCTGCTTATTCAACAAGCATGGTAATTTAACCAAAGAGGATCTTATTTTTAAGAATCATATTCCTGCTCTAGCTTCACAAAGTAAAGTCCATTCCCACTAGATAGGTTTTTCTGTGGCACAGAATATTTACCTTTCCTGATCAAACGATAGAAAGAGTCAATGACTTTTACAAATGAGTATCATTGCCTGGGGCCAAGGGGCCAAGCAGACTCACCGATAACATGGCTTCCCATTAAGTTTTCAAAACAAACAGGAGGCATTCCATGAGCTCAGATCTATACTTCAGAAATACCTTTGAGCTTAACAGCAGTACGACAATTTCACAAGCAAATTCTCTACCATTGGCTGAAGACCTTTTGGTCAATAGAGATTAAATAGAATTTGACAGAGCAGCTGAAAAATAAGTGAGCTTTTTTCATTATCAACTGAGAGAAATCTTGGAAAGTGAAGTGAACTTGACAGCCATGATGGACAGAACAGAGATATTTTGCAAAGTTTTAAAAGCTTTGTGAGGATTTTTAAAATAAACATCTTATACTATTTTTGATTGTCAATTCCTGTCACGAGCAGTCAGATAGTAAGCCAGATTAATTGAAAGAAATGTCTCTCACCAGCTTAGCTTGTTTTGACTAAGATCTTTATATTTGCTGATGAAAGACATTTCATGCCAATCTAGTGTAGTATCTTGAGAGTCAAGGTTCATCTTTAAATCATTTTCTGGAGAGAAAAGTGATATATATTTCTATCTTACAGCACATCATGCCTGAAGCACTGAGAGGAGCAGGGCAAAGAAAGAAATTAGTTTCTTAAGTTTTCTTTTGGAAGAAAACTTCCCATTTCTGAAAGGCGATTGAGTCTTTTTTGGTGGTCATTAGCAGGCCCTCTCCTTTTTAAATGACACATAAAGAATATATCCTCTGTGTGGTTGAAGTATTGGATTCTGCAGAGCAAGGGGATAAGTGGACGAACTGCTGCACTGTATCTTGAGTAATTTCACTAACCACAAAGTCCTAGAGTTATGTTCCTCTTATTCCATCTACTAATGTTCCTCTGGCTCTTGTTCCCACAGCTGCAGGATTATTTTAATTTACTGTAAAAGGCAGAAAGGGGAATACACAGGATTATGAGTTCTTCTTTACCTTACATGCAAAACCATCTGATTGTTTTGTCATCTTTATCAACCATCATGAAATTATTGTACAGCAGAAAAATAAGTGTCCAACATCAAACCTATAGTAAGACATTTTGGTTCCAGGGTAATCTCATTTTTCCTGTTGAGTCATTAAAGCTGTTTCTGTGTCTTATTCTTCTGACCATGCTCACCTGACCTGCAGCCTCTCTGTCTCAGCAGCAAGAAGAGCTGGGAACTTAAAGATCTTTCTACATCCAGCTAAAATTCACCACAGGCTGATGCTTGTATGGTCATGCCTTCTCTGCTCTCCATATTGTAATTGGTTTTGGAAAGACAGCTTTCGGATGTATCTGTGAGAGGACGTTAACAGTAGCCTCCAGTGGTTGCTATCAGGAAGGTCGATCCCTAATCAATTAATAATTTTTGTGCTGAGTTAATTATAGTGACAGTGTGCTTGAACACCTGGCATTATCTGAAGAGAAAATATTGAAAAAGGGCTGTGATTGAGTAAAAAACACCTTCTAGCTATTAGTAATATTAGTATTGATCAAATAAGCGGAGTAAATGTTCTGGCAACCTTGAAGAGTGGCATAATAGAGAAGAGAATGTAAGTAGGGGCTCAGAGATAGCTAAAGAAATATTTATAACACAAACATTAAACATTTAAGTTCTTTTTCTGATTTTTCTTTTCCCACTGTGTCTGTTAAATTATAGCACAACCTACTTGGATTTGTGCAGCTCTCCATACTTTAATATTTAGAAGATGCACAGTGTTAATGCAATAAAAGATTAATTTAAGAAGATAATTTTAATATTAAACTGAGACATGAGATACTTTTTCTTTTATTATGCTTGACAGTATTTACTTCTGAGATAGAATTAATGGACTCAAGTTAGTGACAAATCAAAACAAAATTGAATTAAAATTTTAGAAATAAAATGCTATGCATCCTATTAATAATGTTGGATTTAACTCTTACTTTGAAGCCGCTTATGATTTTTTTTTTGAATTTTATAGGGAAGTAATGGAGTGAGTTTCAGTTATTCTATAGAAAACTAGATTTCTATTTTCAAGCACTAATTTCCATATGAGATAAACAACAATTCTGTTAAACTTTCAGAAAAAGTCTACTTGCCACTTGAGAAATGAACTGGGTTATTTTGCATAAGCAAGATTTAGAATTTTCCTATATATGGCGCTGACAGTGCTTTAGTAAATATAAGGTCATGTTATTAAGACAAATTAATTATGAATAATAAGTGATTACTAGCCTGAGATCTCCAGTTTTCAAGGAAACAGATCACGGCAAATGTCTCAGAGGAGAAAAAAAACAGTCTGATTTTTGGACACATGGGAATCAAGAGCTTTACACTCTAGGAAAAATGTCTTTAAAGAGCTGCCAGCTCTCTGGTAAATTTCAGTGTTACCATTCATAACTGTTCTGAAAAAGCCAAAAATAAATAAAAAAGCATCAACTCTCAAAAATTTTTTCAACTCCAGAGAATTCTGAAAATGTAACAAAATCAGTAAATGCTATTTCAGACTAAACCCCAGGCTACCTTCAGTCATCTCAAATTAAAGGTTTGTCTATATAGTTTGCAGATGATTTTTAGAGCTTTAATTAATTTTACATAAGATTTCTCTCCTGAATTCTGACTGCATTGCTTAGTAATGCACAGACACCCTCCATTCATGTTTGTAAATTTTGGTAGCCTCCTAGGATATGATGAGGATATCTCACTGAAAAAAATATTGATTCTCTGGAGATTTGCAGTCGAAGAAATCAAGTATTGGTGAGGTGATTTAGAATAAATCACATTAACTGAACTTCTGTATTAATAGAAGCTTCTAGATATTTGTAACATTGGACTTCCAAAATGTCATATATGGCACATTAAAAACTAGCTTTTTGCACTAATTTGTTCATCAACATACCGACTCCAATTACCAAAGTTATTAAAATAAAGTTATTGTCGTTAATCTAAATGTTAAAAGCAATTAGAAGCCACTCCAGGCTGCCACAAGCTGATCCCGAGCATTCCTATGGAGTGAGCAGTTTCCCCTTTTTAAAGGTTTTTAATACCTTGTTTATTAAAGGCCACTCCATCCACCAGAAGCTGATCCCGAGCATTCCTTTGGAGTGGCCATTCTCCCCATTCGTAAGATTTTTGGTGTTTTGTAAAGTTCTGGAAAGTTATACATGATATATGCAGTTCTAAAAGTTTATGAATGTTAAAAGTTGTAAGACTTTATATATATTTAAGTATGTGATTGTTATGAGAAGCAAGAGACTAATATAGATTGTATAATTTATGTTTTATTCAATAATTGAACTGTGTAAAATCCAAAGTTAAGCCAGCTCCACTGGGCTTCCCAACTGCCACTTTCTAAAAATAGCTCCTCACTGCCACCCCTGTAACCGGGCTCCATGGAAACCAGAATTTTAATGAGGGACTTTCCCGCCTTTGAGCCAAGAATAACATCATCCCCTAGACACGAGAGCCCATTGGGCAGGGAAGATTACCTCATAGGAAAATACCACCAATCCCGCTGGACCATGGAGGCTGGGCAGGGGCGGTCAGGGGAGGAGCCAACACCCTTTATAAGCGCCTCCAGTGAGCGGGGCCTCGCTTTTTCGCCCTTGCTTCTGAGCGGATTAGTGGTGGAGAAGCCCGATGCCGAGCAGTTGGCCTTTTAGTCTCTAACTGAGAGCCTTTAGAATTTCTTTTGAACCTTAATCCCTAAGGTTCATCTCGGCACCGTACAACTCCCCGCCTTGGGCAGCCGTGTGGCTGCCTGGATGCCCGATTCCCACGCCCGGGCTTATTTTAATTTTACTTTTTTTTATTTTTAAGACTTTTAATTTCAGCTTTTGTTGTTAATAAACTTCTTACTTTTATTTTTGCACAACAACAAAAATGAGTTGTCTTGTTTTTATGACAAAAATTATCATTAACATATATTATTTTGGCCAAAGAAATAGGAAGTGGTTTTTATCAGATATATTTTGGTGATAAAATTAGTATTGCAACACATAGAAAAGTAAAAACTGCCTTCCAGAACACTAAATAAACAGCTTCTGGATTAGTTTGGCGATATCTCAGGGAAAAGCTCTGGAGTCTCTGTGAAGCAAGAGTGCACAGATTCTGTAGGGTTGTTTATCCTACCTGGAGAAAAAAATGTAAGGGTGAAGTTTTACAATCACACCAGCAAGTAGTCTTTTATTGAAAAACTCATTAGTATTCTGCCTCCAATAGTGCAGACCATAATGCTCAAAGCCTAGTCTTGCCTATCAGCCAAAGATGGCTTCAAGGCACAGGCAGAAAAATGGCAGCATTTTCACTGATGTAGCATTTCCTGGGAAGCTCCCAGAATTTATAACTGCTTCCACATGCCCCAGGGCAATTGAGGACAGGGGAACTGAATGGAGTGAACTCTCAGACGGAAAGAGGAAAGGAACCTCCATCCAGAGCCTCTGTCACCCCTATTTCTTCCTCATGTCCTATTATCTGCACTGACACCTCTCTGTCCACCCCCATCCTACCCCCATTTGTCTGTCCCAAAGTCAGCAGGGCCAGGGTATAGGAAATGAGCTCTCCTAAATGGATTTCATCCACAGATGGTTTTCCTCTCTCTCTGTGATGTATAACTGCAGTGAAGCAGAAATCTCAGTCTCCCCTACACTCAAACTGTGAAAGAATTTTGATGGGTTGTTATTGAATTCAGTTTTAAGAAGTGAAGTCCAGTTTTCACTAGCCCATGGTCTGCATAGTTAAGGTGAATGAGAATTTATTAGTAACCTGATGAAGAGAACAATATACAAGTAGTTTGCATCCGTGCTGCACACAGAACAGACAACAGTAATAAGAAAGGTTATTTAACAATTCAGTATTACATAATTAAAAAATATGGGCACTTGTAGAAGTTTATTGCCTGATGCTTTCTTAGTCATTGCAGAAATTTTTGATTCAGAAAGAAAACAAAAAAAAAAGAAAAGAACATGGAGATGATTTTGGATTTGAACCAAGTTTTACACAGATGAATAAAGGTATATGGAAGCAGTCTTCTGATCTATGAGATTATACTTTCTCTTCATCTGGCTATCAGAATTCTTTTTGTACTATTGCCCTTAACATGACCTCCAAGGTTCTATCAAGCACATACTGAAATTTACTTTAATCATTACAACATAATATGGTACAGAGGAGAACATTTTGATGAACTGTGGATAATTCTTCTTTGTTCCCATGAAAGAATGTGATAGTCTGCTTCATTTAATACACTCTGCTTTTCCATTACTGTCTTTTTAAGGAATGTAATTAAGATTAGTGACTAGATTTTCCCGAGGAAGAAAAAGTAAAATGCACATACATTTACAGAAAGATGCAACAAAAAAGGATTTTATTGCCTGGTCTTTTTCTAATTGCAACATTTTATGGGTTTCTATGTCTTAATATATTGTATGCTTTCTTCATCATTAACTGTTTTAGCATCTTGCCACAGCAATAGCTGTTATGGAAAATGGTAGTATAAGTACTAAAATAAGTACTACTTTTTTTAGTTCTGAAACAAAGATAAAGATATAAGTAAAATTTTAAAAATCCCTTGGGTCCACCCTAAAGCTTTTCTTTCTTACATATATGTCAAATCTAGAGATTTCACTAGGTGTAAACAACAACAGTCTTAAGAGTAAGAAGCTTTTTAAAGAGCTCAGTTCCAGGTGAGTCATAGCTCTGAATCATACAAAATTATAGTATCAAATACCTTTCCTCCTACAAAATAAATTGGAAACGCAAAAAAAAACCCGAAAAAACCAAAAAAACAACAACAACAACAACAAAAAAACCTAAAGAAAGAAAATCAATCTTCTCATTTAACTGTATTTGCATATGAGGAAAACATTAATATCCTATTATAGTCTTCCTCCCTGTGAGCCTGTAGAAAACTCATAAATTAGATTACAGCTTTTAATCTATGTTAGCAGAAGGCCTAAGGGAAGTAGATAAAGGAGGAATCCATAGAGAAAATTTTGGTTTCTGTCCTCAGCATTTAAGGGAAATGCTCCCCAAACAGCTGTTAGCTGGGAGGAAGCCCAAAGATCAAACAGAAACCCAAAGATAAAATTTAAGGAGCTGCTTAACTGACATATGATAGTCACAGGGATGCTGGGACATCTAAATATCTCAGATGTGCTTGAAAAACCCCACACAGGCCACATGAAAGGAGCTCTCAATTCTGACAGAAAATAAAGGAATTAGGTACACTAGGAGTTCAATTCTGCCTCCATTACTTAGTGCACAATTAATAACACACTACATTCATCCTGTGCCAAAGGATAATTCTTGAACACTTGTGATCACACCTAGTGTCTTTTAAAATTATTTGAAAATTGCTAAGTAATATGTGCACCCAGTTTTTTTCTTTTTGTTAAACAAGGATACTGCCTCTGTCCAAAAAAAAAAAAACCCCAAAAAAACCCACAATGATTCTATATAAATGGGGAGATAAAAACCAAAAAATAATTAAAGTATGAATTGTTTTGTTATATCCTCTTTAAACAGATTTGTACAAAAACTACTGATATTTTCTAATATAATTTGATTTTCTGAAAAAAAAATAGCTTTTAGAACAAGATAAACATATTTTTTTCTATGAGCAAGTCTATGTAATATGAATAAAAAAGAGATGAGGTCCTTGGGAATTGGATTAAAAGCTATCAAAATTTTAAATTTGTCTGGTTGGTATTATTTACCTTCTTAAATAAAGACCATTTTTTTCTTGGATCTAAATTCTCCAATAACAGAACCATCATATTTTAATTTGTAAGCTAACATTCTCGTTATGGAATAGTCATTTTCTTCAGAGAGTAACATTTGGGGACCATTTTTAGATACTTGAACTGATATTAATATGGGTTGTTCTCAATATTGTCATTAGTGTTGCTCTAAATAAGGGCTAATTCAACTAACACCATAGTGTTAAAAGCCAAGTGAGTTGTTAGAAGACCATGTGTACTACTCCCTGTTCATATTTCTGACCCACAATTTCCTTCCCCTTGAATTGGTTGGCAGTGTGGCAAACTAGCCAAAGGAATGGAGGAAAAGTTTGGTTTTATTTTATATTTTTATTTAATTGTTTAGTATAATGGCTCTTTTTACCCATAAAAAAAATTTCTGTGTGAGTTCCCTGAAGGGCTGCCTCAGGAGCCTGGCTGGCAGCAGTGGTGCAGCAGTTTTCCATGGTCTTGGTTGCTGCTTAGAGGGACTCTGAAACTGGCTTGGGATGGCAGTTTAGCATTGCATATCGCTGAGTGTAACTGGAAGCTGCTGCTGAGAGTAGGATCTGTGTGGCCACATCTCAGCACAGGACACCAACTGGTGTCCATTCTGCTCAACATACCAAATTCTGCTTTTTGCCCAGGACTCCCTGTACACATCAGTGATGCTGTATGGAGTTAAAAGCTGCACTGCAGGGCTTCTTTCAAGGGCTAGATGAGTCCAGGACATCCATTTTAGCTATTGTTTAAAAGAACAAGTAATCTGTAGAAAGAAAACTGGGGTTTGAGGTGAAATTTTTTCAGAAAACCAGTCAAATTTTAATCAGATGAACAAATTTAACTGAACTCAGTGAGAACATGCAGAAACAACTAAAGTCAGAGGTACATTCTTTTACATGGTAATCAGGAACAAACTGTGTCCAAAATTATCTTAATCCTGTCAGGTCTTCAAAGACATTGATTTAAGTCCACCAGAAGATGGAGAAAAAATTATCTTCAGTGCTTAAAATTTCCTCATTTTTCTGAGAAAGAAATGAATGATATGTTAGTTTTCCTTGGCTACCTCACAGAAAAAGAAATGAGATATTTTAGGGATCAAAAAAAAGGGAGAAAGGCTGTTGAAATGATAGAAAAATTTACTACCTCACCCAGAGTATCTGAAAGTGAGGGGTAGGCTGAAAGAGTTAATTGATTATGTCCACCTTCCTGTGATGTTGAAAACATTCATAGCAATCTGACAGAGGTATCTGATTAAAATGTCTGTAAAGACAGCAGAGTGGAGCAAGTGTACTTGATAAATGGTTTGAAATTTGGCTCCCTTGCCATGTCTATTTGCTAGTTCTGTAGCAATATATGATTTGCAGGAATCATAAGTACCTTATAAAATTGCATATGATTTTCAAATTGTCTAAACTACTGAAATGAATAAGAACTGCAACACATTAGTGGCTTAGAATCTTCTGAAAAAAGTTGCATTACTCAACCTCACAGTTTTTGTTATTACCACCTACCTTTTAATAGACTTTTTCACTGAAGTATGTTTGCTTTGTCATTTAAACATGACTAAGCATTCTTCAAAGGAATGTAACAATCTCCTTTATTAAACATTGTTCAAATTGTAGAAAGACCGCTGCCAATCTCAGGAAAGTTTTTGTTTTGCTTTTGTTTGGTTTGGTGTTTTGCTTTTGGGGTTTTCTTTAATGTCTTTACCATAAAAAAAAAGAAAAAAATAGCATTTTTTGACATTTTCAACAATTTTACCTTTCTCTTTTGCGAAGTATGTTGTTCTTTACTACTAAAACTTTACAGACTGCTAAGTATATATGAACTTCTACTTTTTTAGCTAAAAACATCTGATATAACATTTTATATGCTGCATTGAAAACAGGATAGAAAGGAAAAATGTTATAAGAAAAAAGAGAAATCAGTCGATGCATACATGCAAACATACATACATTCCACGCTCAAGAGTGTAACCTTTTAAAATCCTTTTTCCCAAGGATCTCTGTTGGAAGAAGAAGGCTTTGAAGTTGTTGAAGAGAGATTATCCCACCCCCTTTTTCTCTGAGAGGTAGTAAACAACATTTGTAGGTACGTGTGAAACCGAACCATCTTTTTGTAACTGTGACTCTTGCAGGTAGGACTCACAGAACCCATGACAGACTAGACGATGCTTGAGGATGTATATCATAAATGTTCATAGGGAGAAAAAAAGTTTAAAAAGCATGTCTGGGTTAACAAATGCAATTTCAAATACATAATCATTTCAGCTGGCATTCACGAAAGTATTCACAAAAAGGGAAGGTGAGATTTTTTTTAAAGACTCTTCCTGAACAATAAAAAACTTCTTTTCCCCAAATGACTTACTAGACATAACATAATTTGACAACCTGAGAGCCTTCAATTTCCATGCAATTTTATCCCCATTGGTAGTTTGACACTTCCCTAAAGTTCTTTGAATGTGATCTGAATGCAATTGCATTTAATGAAAGTCTCATAATAATGTTGACTCATTGCCAGACCTGCTTGTTTTAATGTAAACAAAAGCATGTGATGTCTTTACCCTCATTTACTGGGAGTTGTTAAAACCTTGATTCCATAAAGTATTGAAAGACATGAACTTGAGATCTTAAGCCATGTTGAACAAGAGAGGAGACCTGTATGATTAAAATCAATTACATGCTTAAATGCTTTTCAGGATCAGAGCCAGCATGGTTAGCACTCAGCATCATGCTGCAGAAAACTAATTTTGTATTGCCTTTATATATCTTCTTGTGTTTTCCTGCAAGACACTTCTGACTGTTCTTTATTTCTCACTCTGACGAAGTTTAGCGGGTAATTGAGGCCTCTTTCCAGGTCATTCAACAGCTTACACATTGTTGTATGGTTAGTCACAAAAGGGTTTTGGTTTTTTTCCTGAGCCGGTGTTAGAAGCTCTTCTGACATCGACTTCCTTGCCAGAATAGCTTCTTCTTCCTTTGCCTTCCCTCTCATCCTCCTCCTTATTCTCATTGCTGATTGCAACAAATAGACTTAACTGTTAGTGCTGAATTTAATGCATCAAGTTATACTCCATAACTTGAAAGTACCTGATTTTCTGGCAAAAAATCTGCATCTACTTTTTGTGAAAATACATATTTTCAGTGTATGGTACATCCCTTATTAAACTTAAGAGAACTCCTTTTATTGCACAGTTTTCTTTCCCTGTCTACTAAAAATTCATTTCCACATTTTTCTCTTTAGCTCATTGTTTCGTTCTAAAGGGATTCATAGATTTTAGAACTTGTGTTTAAATTAAATACAAAATTACTGTACTCTTGAGTAAATGCTGCTTAGTATGAGAATATTCTTCGACTATGAATAATATACCTCAGACTTGCTGAAGTTTGGGTTTCTAATATCAACTAGCTTTCTAAACTTCTTTTTAGTAATTTTATAAGTGGTGTTTCACCACTGTGCAATTTATTTCACCTCTTTAAGAAACCTTTTTTCAGACAACCTGGTATCTTTCAGATTATATGCTAGACTTCCAGAAGCATAGTCACATCTAAAGTCTTAAAGATACCTAATTTATTCCCCACATCTCACTTTCTGAAGTGACAACTATTGAATAGCAATCATTCTGTTTTCTAAATATCCTTACAGTCTTATAAGGAATGAGGTTTGAAACATTTTTCCCCTTCTAGTTTTCAGTTTTCTTCAGGTCACAGGCTAGGACCTCTTCCCTTCAAAATCACTCAAATTCTAGTGAAACAAAGTAGCAATTATTTACACAGTAGTGGTCTTATTTTCTATACGGTAATCATTCTAATCTCTCCAGGAACCGTGTCTAGATCTAAATTTTTTTCTGACAAGGCTGCTTTCCTCCTCATTTATGGTATCTCAAATTGCTCCGTGTTTCACTAGACATGGATTCTTTCAATCTACAATATGTGTCTCAGATAACAGTGCAGCCAGGGCGGGGGGAATGGGTTGCACCACCACAATGTGATACAGCAAAGTTCTTGAGAACTTGGAGAAAATTCACTGGATAAATTCCTTCAGTACAATCAGTGTAAAACAAGTACTTTTCTAGACTAAGAAGTTAAATCACAGGAGTTATTATATAGCATTAAAATGTAGTTTTATGTATTATTTGATGCTCCACTGTATATAGTCTTGAGTGCATATGTAAATCTATTACTTCATATCAAATCACATAATTATATATTATTCAATATTTAGTAACACCTTTTGTGAAATACTGGTTATAACACATTACGTATTATATATGTAAGTATCTTCCTGGCATAAATATACTGAGTATTTAACCAAGTATTTTATTTTCAATTTCTTCTCATTGTGGAGTAAGACAGTCATGTTCACCTGACAGTGTCAAGAAATGATAGATAAACCATTTTGAAACATGAACAAGACATTTTCTGTACTTGAAAATCTAGCTTCAAACTTGCAAATCTAGCCTCAAACTGTCTGGTCTTCTTTTTTCAGTGTATTAGATTACATGGTATCTATTTTGCTGCCCACTGTCTCCTTTAAGAATGTTCTGCTTTATTGGTCTACAAATATGTTACTTCCTTCTACTAAATACTTTTATCTGAGTATATTTTTTCTCAGGCACATCAGCTTGCATTTACAATGATTGAATGAATTTCTGTTTGTTACCTGCAGACATCTTAGAATTAAAATCTCTCCTGTCACTTTGTTGTCTTTTTATCTTTATCCTAATATCTGTAATGTCTCCCACTTTTGCACTGTTTTAGAATTGAACCTGTTTGCATTTGGCTTGTAATTCAGATAATTAATTAAAATAATAACTTATGTCAAATATACAGAAGATGCTCAAAGATCATCAAAATCAGGGAGCATTTTCCTTCCCTAGTTATGCCATTAGGCATGGGGCGTTTTATTTTTCAGTGTCTTCGCTTTTGATTTTCCTGAGCTTTTTTGGGGCAAAACTAAAATAAAAATGGTGAAGTAACCAAAGGCATTTGTCAAGGTTATTTATCTAAGTTTGAGCCACAGAGTCAGGAGGTCTGTCACAATTACAGCCATGATGAAGTTTTGGGTTACATTCTTAAAATAATTACCTAAACAGATACCCAAAATAGAATAGAGAAAAAGTCCTAGGGAGATGGCATGGTTTAACCCCAGCCAGCAGCAAAGCTGCAGGCAGCTGCTCTCTCATTCACACATCAGTGGGAGCAGGGAGAGAAGTGGAAAGGTAAAAGGTAGAGAACTCACGGGTTGAGATAAACACAGTTTAATAGGGAAAGCAAAAGCTGGGCACAAAAGCAAAACAAAACAAGGAATTCATTCACTGCTTCCTATGGACAGGCAGGTGTTCAACCATCCCCAGGGAGGCAGGGCCCCATCATGTGTGATGGTGACTTGATTTCATGAGAAGAATCTCTGATCACCTCATGAGATAAGGCAGAGGGCTTTGCATGGAAGGAGTAATAAGCATACCTTGAGTAAGTATCCCCTGATATCATATCTTGGTCCAAGAGTTCTCTTGATTGAGAAACCCCAGAATAAATTCATATGAGAAGAATGAGCTTAGTCCTATAGCAAAAATTATTAAGTAGCAATAAGTAAGGGATTGTTGTAGGTGCTCATCGTGCAAGTACAGAGAGATCACTGACAATAGAGCTAGAATGGTCCAACAGAATTGGGAACAGGAGGAGTCTAGCTGAAGGAATTCATGCTGTATTTGACTGCAAGCACATATCCTTAGCACAACTTTTCTGCCACTGTGATAATGATTTATGACCTACGCACAAGATTGTGTGCAAATTCAGTCGCATCAGAACATGTTGACAACGCTGTTGGTCTGGCCCAGCAGAAAAAAACTTTCCAGGAAAACTCACTTGATTATATTTGTGTTGCACTTCAGAGCAGCCTGAGTGGACTGCAGGCCAAAAGCCTATCAGTGCAGCCACAGGACATTTTGTGTTCTCCAGGACTTGTGAGGACCTGACTGCCTGAGCATGTCGCTGTTGAGGTGGTCGCTACACACACAGACAGTGCCTCTTTCAAGGGCCAAAAAGCCGTTTATTAAACAATCAGCCTCTTTTATACACATTTATCACAATGTTATCATTCGTGTTACATATTCATTGGCTGCTAAACTACTACAGTAGACTCATTGACTATTATTAACTTCAATATACCACCATTGGCTACCTATAGCATAAGTATTCAAGCATTCAGAAAAATAACGGGTGCAGATATGCTGCTGTTCTTCTATTGTTTAACTTTCTTGCTTCTGTTATTACATTCTCATGGGTAAAAACTAATTGTTTTTCTTCTCATGGACTTTTCTCACAGTTCTTCTCTAGCCGAAGTGACAGGCCTGAGCCATAATTTTACAAAGGCAACAAGGCCTTCATTTTTATAAGGTTTTACTTAAATGCCACATGAGCACAGTGCCTCAGCCTGTGAGGGCTGTCTGGCAACTGTCCTTGAGGTGGTGTATGGACACATACAGAGGAGGCAAGCTCTGGAAGTGGCCGCTCAGAGTAGTGCAATAATCATGGACAATAATAATGGGAAATTACAATTAATAATGGACAGTTGTGAGGACAGAAGTAGCCAGACTAGTCCTGTCTGGGATACCAGAGCACCAGGTCATCCCATGGGCATGGAAGCATAGCTCTCTACCTAAAACTGAGTGGTTAGGCAGTGTCTAGCTGCAGGTGATATATACGCCATAGCAAGACAGAAACAAGCAGTTTCATCAAAGTGTGCATAAAAGAGATATTTTTACAGTAACAATTGCAGAATTGTTATGAAGAAAAAGCTGTCTGAATAGTATTCAGAGTAACTTAGCAACACTTTCCTTCATCTTTCCTCTATTTCTTCTATATAGTACCCCCTTAAAGAAATACTTTTATTTTTAGATAAACTTTGTCATATGGGCTCTCTTACCATCCCTAACTGACGCCATCTGTCATTTAGCTCATCTGCTCTTACTGATGAAATTGACCCCAGAAGTAACATCTGAAGTCTCTTAAATTTTGGGGCATATGGCATCTAAATCCAATTTGTACAGCTCAAAGCAATCACTGTTGGTATCTCATCTGAGTTATTTATTGCCCAAATACCTTGTATTTGTACATATATACTTAAGTCCATGAATACTTCTTTTGAAAAAAATCTTATCCACCTTATTCCCTTAAGGCACTCTCCTTCTTATCATCACTTTGCCCTTGGAGACATCTGTGTCTCTAAGAATCAAGGACTCTTCAAGCTACCTTAGTGTGAATGTGTAGTACTATGAAATTCAAAAATTATTTTCAGCCTTAACTCTGAAATTACTTTGATTTTGTCAAGATCCATGGAAGAAACCAAAGACAAATTTTATGACTTAATATTATAATTATATCAGAATTCCTTGACTTTATTTGGCATGACTCTTCTTAAATTGTCCTATCTTAAAACACATTTCAACAATAGATTGGTCTCAAAGGCATTTTAAATCTTTGGGTTATCTACTTCAGGTAAAAATTAAAACACACTATTATGTGTCTACCAAATAGAGTGCAGTGCTTCAGGCATTCCAGCTTGTTGCAAAGTGATACAAACAATATCTGTTTTGTAAGTGCCTTTTTTAATGGAGTGCTGAACACTGTGTGTTATCATAAAGGAATATAAGACATATGGAGAATTATAAAAAAATATACATGCGAGTTCATAATAGGTATTTCTGCAAAGGATTTGCTCTTAGAACTGGGAAATGGTGCATAAACCCCTACATTTTTTCTCCTCTTCTCTGTTTGGTTTTGCTTCTTTTCAGAACCACTAAATTTTTCTGTCTTATTTTTGAGATGGTTATTCTTCTCATATAATCATATTGCAATGTTATCATTTTGGGGGTGTCAGTGGGTGCTTTATTTCTTTTTTTGGATAAAATATCCTCCTGTCCCCTGCAGCCAACTATGGTAATTCCCGGTGAATGCAGCAATTAGGGCAGAACTGATTAAATGTAGGCTTCCCTCCTGTTAAACTCAGCCAACAAACTG
This sequence comes from Dicrurus megarhynchus, assembly GCA_013399195.1. Lineage (NCBI taxonomy): Eukaryota > Metazoa > Chordata > Aves > Passeriformes > Dicruridae > Dicrurus > Dicrurus megarhynchus. The sequence goes on from VXAD01009316.1 coordinate 39,887, forward strand.
CCTGTCAGTATCTACAGAGTTTTTCTAGGGTTTTTTTTCCAAAGGCAAAGGAGCATGTTCTGATAAGTGTGGTTTGTTTTTTTTTTCCATTTCTGCCAGGAATAGATAAGGTAATAGACAAGCACAGCTTTGCTAAAGTGCACAGCTGGGTTTGGACATAGGATTGTGTCATTGGTAGCAGGACTCCTCCAGCAAAGTATGCTTCCCTGGTCATCTGCTCTACCAAATTTATCCTGTTCTGGAGGCCAGCTGCTCTTTATAAAAAGGTGTTGCAATGCATTGTCTCAGCTTTTGCAACCGGAACCCTTTAGCACTAGAGGAACCATATATTGCATTTTTACAGAAATAGTAGAATTAATATGTTATACTGTGTGGAAAAATGATAAAAAAGATAGGAAATATTATCTTATACAGACAGTCATTTCCTCTGTGCCATGTCATATAAATTCTCTCTTCCATATTGTTTAGGAAAGAAGTCTGGAAAAATCTGGAAAAGCTAGACCAGAAGTAAGACCAGCAGTGTTAAAATGCCATGAACAAACAGGATAAATTCTCTGGCAGAAAAACTAGAGTGCCTCTAAAGATATTGCAGTGTCCATGGAGCTACCTAGATAATAAGCGGTTCTGCCCAGGGAATGTCAGCATTGCAGCGACCAGTCTATCTCTTCTGCGTGACTCTTGATCCCATTCATCAAATTTAAGTGAATAAAATTTGACTCAAAAGAATGTTCCTAGATTGAAGAGTTTCTGTCACCACTATTACAGAATAATCATGGCAGAATTCTTCCCAGAAATGTTTGCATGAATAGTCCTTTGTACTTTTTCCAAGATAGAACAACCATCAAAGGATTGCTGTGAACACATAACTTTTCTAATACTCTGTAACATTCTGTATGACTCTCCAGGGACTTACTCTATACAGGATCCATCTTCATGCAAAAAATACATCCACTTTTCTTGGCAGAAGCAATCCTTGAGAAGCTGCAACATGATTATTTCACTTTGGCCCTTGCTATGAAGCTGCACATAGCACTGATATGGCACTGACCCTTTTGGCAAGTCCTTAGTAGTCATTCCTCATGGATGACAGCCTGAAAATCAGAGGAGAGGGTTTATATATGGGTAGGTATCTATGGATACATACGCATACATATATAGCAGTGTATATATATATATATATATATTTGAACGTTCACCTATGTGCATCTAATTGTGCACATATGAATTCTAAATAATACAGACATAGAATTTACTACACTGGCCAAATTTTTATTTTTTTCCTAAAATTAAAGCAAATTGACACCTAAACTTTAGCAGCTTGAAGTAACAGATCAAAAGATATTGAGAAAAGACTAGATAAATAATTAATGAGTTTGTCCTCCTAGTCTGAATTTTGGAGTTTCAGTTTATTTTGAAAGACAACACCTCTTGGTAAGACTATCAAAAATACCAGCAGTACCAGCATTGAAATATTGCTAGTAGAATGATTGCTTGTTTAGATGAACAAAATAGTCACAATAAAAAGTATTTCTCCATATAAATACATCAGGTAGGCATACTCCAGGGAAGCAAAAGAGGTATATAATCTAAAAAAGATGTTAGCACATGAACAGATGTAAAAATATGTACCCAGAATACTTACGGGCTCAAAATTATAAGAAAATGTATAAGTTTTAGAGGAATGAGATATTTGAAAAGAATAATAAGGGTAAATAAACCTTACCAGTCTTGACAAGTAATCTGATATGAGTCTGTAGAAAAAGGTTTATGTAATTTGGTCACATGAGATAGAAGAAAACTAGAACTTTACGACACAGATTGTCCTTTCCACACCTGACTCCAGAAGGCTTTTTTTAATTTCGATTCTTTTTAATATTGTTAATAACTCTCAGTATATGAACAAACAAATAAACAATCAAATCTGTAATGTCTTAGTAAAGATTAGTATTCCTGTGGAAATGCTGGAAAGTGTCCTCTCTTTGGCTAAAATTATTTCCTGCTTCCAGCTGCACCTCCCTAGGTCACACAGTCACACTGGAAATTTACTGGGTAAACAACACTTTCCAAAGGAATGTACCTACAGTAGGAATAAGTTCTGCTTGTGTTCTTTGAAGCTTGTCGTGCCTTTAAGCACTGACTGTGGTAGTCTCATGCTTCAGACACAAGGGGTTTTTGGTAAGGTTTTCTCTCTCCCATTCTACAGAAGTGTCACTCTCCGATATCGATGTGTTGTTAATGTTTGCATAAGTTATACAGTTAGGAATGTAGAAACATATTTTGCTTAATTACTTTCCCACAATGGGTTTGAAAATTATACTCAAATTCTGCCATTTATGTTGCACTTAAGAGTGCTATGGATAATGAAGCAGAAAGTAAAAAATTATCTGGAAAACAAACAAATAAACAAGCCCAGGATGAAAAATGAAATAGCAGAGAGAATGGCAAAACAGTATTACTTAGAGATGGATGAGAGTGCAATATGAAATGAATTAAAAGACAGCTGCAGTATTTTAGACTTAAATTTTGCTATCTTGATTTTTTGGAAGATATGGTGAAAATCTCTCCTAGTGTTCCCTTTAGAATAAAAGTACTCTCCTTCAAGCACAACACACCTAAAATTTCAGATTTTTACAACTTGTAATTTTAAAATTATTTAGCAAACCCTTTTTGTGTGCCTCTGTGTGATTTCTAAAAATTCTTGTGGCTCTGAGTGTTCTTTTTCATGAGTACAATTTGTGATATCCTGAGGTTTGAAACTGTATCCTCAAACACCAGCAAAGTGGTGTACAGGCATGTAAAACCTGCCTCACCTGGGCTGTAGAAACAAAAGAAAAGGTCAGCTTTCTTGGCCTTGCTGTGTCTGGTTCACGTGGCACTTCTGATCTTTTGTGGTATGTGTCAGAAGAACAGATTGCTTGTTCTGGGCATAACAATGCCTCTTTAGGATGTTTCTGTGAGCATCTGAGCCTCCTTTTCAGACCATCCCTTTGTTCCCTTTTCTGTCTTGTAATTCCTGAAGTAGAAAGAATTCTGTGAATGCTTGCAGCCAAGACATTTCTGCTGATGATTTAAATGCTGCTGAAGAGAAGGACTATTATAAAGCAATATGTATGCTCGTGAAGCGTGACTGGTGTAGGATCGTACTCTGAAGATTTTGTGTGGGTGTTCTGCTGGGGACATGTATTGCTCCAGGTTATATACATACAGAAGCACATCACAGCACCTCTTATTCTGTCTGGATGAGGGTGACAGGCAGATGCAGCCCTCAGACTTCATGTCTGGTACTTAAATTGTATATATAATGAAGAGGTCTCTTTTAATTTGAATAGCATTGGCTCACACGGACAAGACTTACATTTAATGTTAGACTTACTTCAACTGACAAAAGAGCAAAAGGTAGCAGGGATCGTCGGAAACCCTAAATTTGTACACAGGAAGACTGGTAAGCTCTCTGACCCTTTTTTCAATGCCAGAGAGAAGGAGATGCATACAAAGGGAGATGGTTTGATTATAAAGGACGCAGAATAAATGCATGAAAAAAAAAGCCCAAATGTTACAGTTAAATTAAGCCACACACATGCACAGACATGCCAAAATATTTGGCATGGCATTTTAAGGCAGACAGACCATATGGCCTCCTTAGCAATGCACAATGCTTTTTGCTGTGTCCCACTTAGGGCAAAAGACGCTGTTGTAGTACTGGGTGTGCCAGATGTCTTGTCAGTCAGCCAGTTTCACATTTAACAGTGTTCTCTGCCTGAACTTGACATAAACACAGTGGCACTGCTCACTGAGTAGCCAGCTCCTTACTTTGAGGGAAAATATCATTACAACAGAATATATGAAATGACAGGCAACCATAGATCATTCTTAGTGGACAAGGTTCCTTTGAAGAAAAACTACCATTTTTTAATTACAGGAGAAAAATAAAGGCTAATCCCCAAAGCACTGAAAAGGAGAGAGACAGATAGGACAAGTATATTAATATTTTTGCCTATTTTCCAGTGCATTTAGTGGTGCATTTCTCAAGTGCTGCAGCCACTTCTTGGGGTTTGTTGTGCTGGAATAAATTAATCTACCTGAGAAATTACATTGCAGGTGAGCAGGATTACAGGTCTGGGTCTAAGGGCTGGCATTGGTGGTATAACACCTCTGTAATGAGCTTCACTCCTTATGAAGCTTCTCTAGAAGATCACCAGTATTGATCATTAGTTTTTGAAGGATCATTGTCTGAATAGAGAAATGTCAAACATCTGCAGAAGTTTTGCCTTTCACTACCTTAATAATCAAGCCTCTGACTTCCAGATGACAACACATATGCATTGAAAACAAAGAAAACTCAAACCTCATTCATGAAGTAGCCTGGTAGTTTTCAGAAGGAAATTCACATTTTTTCAAATGCTTTCTATACTTATATTGAGCTAGCACTGTCAGTAGTAATGACAAAAATGGCTTAAGGAGACCAAATTTCTTTAAAATTATATTCACAGTTACAGACAGACACACCATATTTCCCACTTTCATTAAAGGCATCAGTTATGCTCAGATTTGATGGATAAATATAAATAATCTTTAATTTTTTAAACATAAGCTATTACAGCTCCAAACTTGGTGTTCTGAAAGTTTTACACCCTGAATGATGTGAAGGAATTTGTAGCTTGAAACACACATTAGTTTCTGAGCATTCTGGTTAAATAAGTGACTGAGAAAGAGTGAGGAACTAGTACATTTTCAAAGCAATTCATAAATCAAGGGAAACATTTTTTTTCTTCTGTTCTAACTTCTTAGTGAGATTTGCCCTTCATCCTCTTCTAAGAAGATGACAGACCACATAAAAATTTCACATTTGTCCTTTTTCTACTCATAACAAGTTCTTATTGAGGGTTTTCCATCTCTTCATTTACCTAGATTGTGATCAGAAAATGCAGAATATTACTCTGTGTATTTTCATGGGATATGTGGCATTTTGTTAAGGAAAATATTTTCAGATTTGCCATGCCATGTATCTCCTTCAGTGTTTAGATTCTCTTAGGTAGAATATTTTTAAAGTATTTTTTTTCTTCTGCTACTATTAAAATCTAAATTTTTCTGAAGCTAATTAAAAATATGTTTATTTACTATATGTAAGAGTAACAGTACCTTTCTACCTACTTGCACTATTATTCTTAATCTCCCCTTCTGAAGTCTCCATGTAGGATAATGTTTTTACAGAGGGTAGTCAAATATTCCAAGAAGTTACCTGGAGAGGTTGTGAAATCTGTATCCCTGGACATAATCCTGCCTTGGCTGCGCATGGTCCTGAGCAGCCTTATCACAGTAGCCTTACTTTGAGCAGGATGTTGAACTAGGTGACCTCTAGAGGTCTCTTCCCAGCTAAACTTTATCATTTTCTTTTTTATTCCTTTCGTGTAACTAAGTATTGATTCATGTAATGTCATTTGAATACAACTTCATGCTTTAACTTTCAGGCATAGTATTACATAATATTCTGACTACATGTCTCTGTGTATGTGTATACGTCTGTCTGTCTGTCTATCTATAATATACAAATGAATTGGCATGATTCTGTAAAATATTACATTTATGTCTTTATAGGTTAATAACATTTGTCCATGACATATTGATCCTCAGAATTCCTTAGCTGATTCTAAGGTTTGTTAAATTAGTTTTTCCAGACTTGGAAAACCTTACATCAAACTCTGAAATTTGAAAATTATTCTGATAATATAAAAATGGATTCTTTGTATGATTTTTGTTTTGTCAAGTACATAAAGAAAGTCAGCCCAGTCAAAACAGTGTCATGTCCATTATCTTCCATGAGTGCCACCCATTGTGCTCCACAGTTATGCTGAACACAGTGACATAATGCAGAACAGTTGAGGAGTTTAAAATTACATGTTTTGTATGCATGCTACAAAACTCACCTTGATTTTTTAGCTCTCCTATACAATTATGCTACCACTAACAAAGTGGAGGAGTTGACATTTATGCAAACTGGGAAACACATTATGTACAACGTGCTTCACTGAGCCACTGAATAAGCAGATGCCATGGTATCTGATTTAAATGCAATAAGGTTTGCAAGTATGGATTTTAGAGTATAACTTGTTTATCTTTATTAATCAACTGGATGATTCCTGTTATTTGTTACTGTAAAGCTATTTTTTCATGAGCACTTCAAAGAGAAAGATGAAATGTAATGCTATGATGTAGTGTAAGGGAGAAATAAACCCAAGGAATGTTCATCACTATTCAGATTGTGATTGAGGTCCTCAGAAAGTGATAGAGGCTGATTTAATTTAGACTGGAGATCTGAAAACTATATCTTGTTCTGATAAATTATAAATATATCGAAATAAAATTAATAAAATATATTTTTGAATAAAAATAACATAAACAATAATAAAAATATATAATATGCAATCATATGGCACTGTGGTATAATACAATACTATAAAATTATAATAAATAATAAAAGAAAATAAGTAGCAACTTATAAATAGAAGTCAACTGGTACCCTTCACAAAAGGGTCAAATCGATTTCCAGCAGGGCAATTTATTACCCCTAAAAGGAGGAGTCCTTTAGCAACCTAAAATCCACTGTGGGAAGAGGATGTTGCCACCCACGTTTTGTGCTCTCCTCAAAGAGAAGTACATCTGGTAACTGGCATTTCTTAGATAAAACAGCATATGGTGAAATACTGACACCTTGAAAACAGTGATGAATTACTGCATAGACTATTGGAAAGAAGTGATGGGAGCTGTTTTGAGGGAGAAATAAAGAGTGGAAAGGGAGGTCTGAACATAAGCATTTTCTTTATGTGTGGGAATTTATGGTAGAATTTTCATTTCTCAGACCTTGATAATGTACTTCCCTTTGGAGAATGGAATTAGGAATTCACATGCATAATAGCTGCCTCAGAATCACTATATCCTCTTTCCTCAATACATTTTCATGCAATGGCCATATCAGAAAAGCTGCTGTAACAAATGATATAAGAAAGATATCATAAATCTGGGAAACTTCAAATTACATCCTCTTTAAGGAGGAAATTAATTAATTCTTATGTTTCCTACATAACATTAATTAAATAATACAAACAAAAAGTTGTGTGTGACTTTCCATAGTCAGATGTAAATTTAACTTTCTCCTTTTACTTTGAAAGTGAGTTTTCTACCTCTTCCTCCTGAAATATTGCTTTGCCAATCAAGAACTGAAATCTTACTTCATTATAGGGCACTTATCTTAACATGTTTTTGTTGGCCGTGCTTACAGGAATTAGAAAAATTAAATAGTGTCTAGTAAGAAGGAAGTTATTAAAATGTGTAAAATTAATGTGTTTTGTCCGCTGACAAAACCTGACCCAAAAGTCACTTCAGTGGGAACTCCAGTTGTGCAAATAACTTCATCTTCTCTCAGTGCTCCTTATTAACCAAAGCAGATATCCCACTGCTCATCATATCAGCTGCTATGCCATGCTATGCTATGGCTATGCTTGTAAACAAAATGGGCTTGGCTCTACTCATTGACCTTGAGAAAAATACACAATAGTATACAATGTGCTAAGAATGGCCTCAATTATACTCCCTGTTGGGAACAGTCTCTGGATGGTGGCTGAGCAATGTCTGGGAGAGCACTAATTGGCACAGTTTGGAAACACGCCAGACTCCAACAGCTAATGTAAATTATTATGTGCAGTGCTGTAGAGCAAGAATAGGGCTGTTTACTTTATTAATGTCACTGCAACACCTGTGCCTCCTGACAGACATCTGAATTCTTCTACATACTTTGTTTGTGTGTATAGATTCTGATAATGAATCCCTACCTGTTCAGTAATGATTAACAGCACAAAGCCTCATGGAAGATTTGCAACCTAATATTTGGTGTCCTATATCTGAAATGGTCCTAGGGTTATAGTGTTCTCTGGTAAGCATAAGAAGTGACTCATTTTCATTTGATCCTCAGGCAGAGTGGTTTAAATGACAATTGTTTAATCCTGATGTTGCTTGAAATTATTTATCTCTTGTCCATGGTGAAGGTGGGTAAGATCACATATAGCTACATAGCTGTGCATCACTACATCTGTACTGCACTTGGAACATCCATAAACCTAACATTATCCACCAGTAAACCGTGTTCCCAAGCACTACATTTAAGCATCTTTTAAGTACTTCCAGGGATGGTCACTCAGCTACTTCCCTGGCCTACATCTTTCAATGCTTGACAACCCTTTCCATGAAGAAATTTTTCCTAGTATCCATCCTAAACCTTTGCTGATCAACTTGAAGCCATTTCCTCTCATCCTGGCAATCGTTACTTGGGAGATGAATGTCCACTTTGTTGCCACCTCCTTTCAGGCAGTTGTAGACAGTGATAAGACCCCCACCCCCCACTCCCCCAAGCATCCTTTTCTCCCAGCTAAATAATCCCATCTCCCTCAGCTGCTCCTCAAAAGACTTGGGCTCCAGACTCTTCACCAGCTCCTTTACCCTTTTCTGGACATGCTCCAACATCTCAATGTCTTTCTTGTTTCGAGGGATACAAAACTGAACACAGGGTTTGAAGTGTGGCCTCACCAGTGCCAAGTACAGGGGAAAAAGCACTGCCCTAGTCTTGCTGGCCACTGGCCACACTATTTTTGATACAAATGAGATGCCATTAGCCTTCTTGGCCACCTGGGCAATATTCAGCTGATAATGGAGCCCAAGTCCTTTTCCACCAGCCAGGTTTCCAGCCACTCTGCCCCAAGCTCATAGGGGTTGTTGTGACCTAACTGCAGAACCTGGGTATGGGTGAGGGAACCCTTCCAGCAGCCTGTATAAGTTTGCTGTACGTTGGTGAGCCCAGTTCAGGTGCTGATCTCAACTCAAATTAAAACCTGGCATGTATTAAACACCTATTTAGAAGTGGGGGTTTTTGTAATAAAAAATTACACCATTTGTGCTGTTCATGTGGTGAAGAGATAGAAGCCACTTTCGAGCATTCTGATAGTGTTTGTTTCCTTTTTTCGGATAGAGATATAAATAAAAGTTTAATAAGCTAGCATGGTAGGCCTACATATATCTGTATAACTGCAGTCAGTTATAAAGGAAAATGAATCAGAATAATAACAAGATATAGATTTCATCTGCTTTGGACTGGTAAGACTAGACAACAGGTGAAAGATGCACAAGATTGAAGGGCATCTTTATAAAGATCTTTGGGGAATGATGTAGGTCTCAACATTTTAGAGCTCGTTAGTTTTCAACAAGAGATCAAGGGCAGTAAGGAGTTCTTAAAGAAATCCTTGGAAAAAGCCATTACAATACCTTTAGCTCATCTGTAATTAAAAATAAAAATAATAAAAGAAAAATAGAAGAGAAATTTTTGTACAATTGCTAAAAATAGATGATAAAGTAGTTGACCCGTGAATTTTCTCACCTCCATGGTCATCAAGCTGCAATGGACACTGAGAAAACAACTTTGCTGTATTTAAAGACAGTGCTTATTCTTTTTCCTTCAGCAAAAACTATGTACAAGAGATGTTTCAAGAGAGAAGTTCTTTTTCAAAGATTGCATAGTGTCAACTGATCAATGCCATAATATAAATTCCAAGCCTTTATGTCAGTTGCTAAAATATACTTCCAACAGTGTTGTTAAGTAGTCCCTGTGAAGCACAATTATGACTTACAGAGAAGACTTAATGGCTGTATGCTTCATTGCACATAAAGCCATTGCATGGGCTCCTGCCTTTTCAGTCAGTAGTGCTATCTGAATCCTCACTATGCACAAGGTGGTAGGAAAAACAAGATATGATCTAATGCTAATAAGGACTCCCAAGCTTTGTCTTAGTTGAGAGAAATTCTTTTCTCCTTTAATAAAAAACTACTTTTGCAGGACATAAATTTCATTGTCCATTCATGGAAATGTTTGCTTTTGTTCCAGAAAAGACCTCTGAAGAGGTGAAGAGAGACTGGAGATAATCTGAAATATTGTGTAAATAATGAGTTTGAACAACTCAATGTTTGAGTGCTGGTCTAGGTACACATTTGAAACCACTAATGCATAGAGATTGGTTTCTTAGTACTCTGAATGCAAGGAGCATAAGAACTAAAAATAATAGAAACACAGCAGATTCATTATTCAGATTCTGAAGTGTGCATAAATATTGTCCCTCTCTGAATATTTGCAGTTTACCTTGCAGTCTAATGACTGTCAGCCTGCAGACACTGAACTCTTCTCTCTAGTGCCCAGTGAAAGGACCCAAGTGAGTGGCCTGAAGTTGTGTCAGGGAGGTTTAGGTCGGATGTTAGAAAAAGGTTCTTCAGTCAGAGGGTGGTTGGGCACTGGAAGAGGCTCCCCAGGGAAGTGGTCACAGCACCAGCCTGACAGAGTTCAGGAAGCATTTGGACAATGCTCTCAAGCACAGGGTGTGACTCTTGGGGGTGTCCTGTGCAGGGCCAGGACTTGGACTGGATGATCCTTGTGGGTCCCTTCCAGCTCAGCAGGTTTTCTGATTCTGTGATTCAGCAATGTACTTAACAGCACATTCACATCAGTGATTAAGTATATATATGTTCATGCGCCATATAAAGTACAACATATGTACACTATATGGTATTAATGTTTTTCCATATTACCAAGATTCATGTAATATAATTTCAGGCATCAAAAATTAGATTTTTAGTGCAAGCCTCCAAATGCAATGGAGGGAAGGCAATACATGTAAAAACTGATTTACTCCATCTTAATATAGGTACAGACAGATGGTATCTGTCTCTCTGTTGACTACAGCTAAAGGCTACCTTAAACTGTGCACCTATATGACCAAAGGCTGTATTAGGCCATGTTCCAATCACAGATCTTGATTCATTTTGACTAGACAGTGGCTAATAAGTAATGTTCAAGCTTGATGAAATTAATCTAGCTTTAAAGTACACAAACACTGTATCACAGGAGAAGTTTTGGGGAGAACTTTTTATTTTTATAAAGGCTTTGAAACACATCAGGTCAGAGTCTTTGCTGGTGTAAATCAGTGGAATTGAATTCACTGCCAACCTCACTATTTACACCAGCTGACTCTCTATCCCATAGACTTTACTAATGTGACATCTTTATGTATATGCACGGTAATTGCTGCTAGAGCACAATTCTGGAAAGTCTTCTATGCACGACATTGCCAATGAACCCAAAATCCTCTCTGTATGAGTAAGGCTTCCCGTATGTGAGGCTTAATTACTATTTTAACTAATCTATTTATTTTTAATTACTGCATAATTTTTGTAAGGACAAATAATATTGGGAACAAGAATGTTGCCATTTGTTTTCACAGCTGATTTTTCTCCAGATAGCAATCAAAATACATTTGGATGGAAATGGAAAAAAAATTATATAGCTTAATATTTTCTAGGTACAGCTGGTCATGCAGAGATATTAATATATCTTATTGAAGCTGCTACGCCAGGGTTAATCTGATAAGGCTCTCAAGATGAGCATGCTGTTTATCCTGTTGACACAAAGCATTAAGTCTGTCACCACGTCCTGCTCTTGCCAGCTACATGGGAGCTATTGTTGAGGCTCATAGTAGCAGTAAGGAAGACAACACTAAAGGACCAAGCTGTGCTAGTCAGCCAAACAAGAGACTAACCTAAAGAAAGGAAACTAAGTAAAGGTAATGTGCTGATCAGAAGGAGGAGTTTGCATTCCCTGAGGGAAAAAAAAAATCAGGAACTGATTTTCCCCCCTTCCTCCTTTCTTTCATAAGGATTGTGGCTGTAAATGCTAGCACAAACATAAACATAATTTGAAACTATAAGAATAATTGATTAAATGAGAAGTGATGCTAAATAGTGCCTGTGATTATTCATAGAATATCTAGTGATCTTCAGAACACAACAATTTGGCAAGTATTTAGCTGAAATTTGTTACTGTATGATGCTTAAATCTCATCTTTGAGTCCCATGGAAAAATTCATTAACACTGAAAGATGACTCTTCTGGGAAGACTCAAAGAAAAGAGATGTTTATTTCTGACTCTTTATTACTGCTTTTCACAAATTTACATTTAGTATTTTCACAGAATTAGCTAAAGTTTAACTAAGCATAACTTCTTTAAACTTCAGGGTTCATATTCGTTCTTAAATTTGTGCTTTATGAATAATGATCAAACACAACATTTGGATGGTATGACCATATTCCCATGTGAAGCCTGTGAGAAATTTTTTCCTTTTGGCTTCAGTGCTGAAGGATCCAGCATAAAGGGTTCATAATAAATTCCTAACAGTGATGCTGCATTTCTAGGTCTTGAACTTGTCTTAGAGAATGACTGATAATCAGTGTTTAAAGTAAAGCAAAAAAATCCTTTCTTAAATATTTCTTGTAACTTAATAATAATCCCTAATCTTTTCCAATTAATATAAATTTATGAACATCAACTTGAAAATATGTATTTTTACCAACAGCATAAAGAAGATATAAAATAAATTTAGATAGAGGTAAAAAAAAAAGTAATAATTGAGTGGAAAAAATTAACTGTAATGTAACTAACTTCTGTCATAGGGAAGGCCAGTGAGTGGCACAATGTCTATGCAATGGCACAGAATTAAATAATGACCAACTAAGATTGTGTGTCGTGTCTGATGCTCTGGACTTGGGACAACTCTCTGCTTTGCTCCCATGAGATTAACAGACATAGCAATTACATCTCAGTATGATGCACAATGGAGTAGGAGCCTGACCCTTTTTTTGTGCTGTCACATTTTCAGTGTCTCTTCTGGGTAAATCAAGGCTGAGCCTCTCCTGTAGTACAAATTTATAATGTCTTGTATGTCTGTGAAAGCATATTATGTGGTCTTCTATCAAATGTCACTGTAGGTATTTTTATGATTTATGCAAACAGCCATTTACTTTTATTCTCATTAGGATTTTCCTTCCATGGTAGATTTTGGAAGAAATTTACAAAATTTAATCATATGGAGTATAAAATAGTTCTTCCTGTAACCAAATTTAAAAACCTTTTCTGTCTGCTTCACTGGATGTAATACAGTGAGAAATGTTGTTGCCAGAATACATCTTATCTACAACATGCACTCTTTTGTTTATTCTGCCAAGTTCTTTGTCTAAGCTAATCATGAAGTCTTTTCTGTCTCTATCCTGCTTCAATCTCTTAGTGCATCTTGACATTGTGTCATTACTGTAGACAGTCATCATTACCGTATACAATGAACTTGAATTTGTAGTTTAGATAATGCTTAAGTAGCCCATCTGGTTACACAACATCTAAGGGCTGCTGCCACTCACCAGTGGGACTTGCCCATGGACTGAATTCTTTCTCCAGCTGGTGGGAGTGTGGAGGGAGTAAATTATAGAAAGCTTATATTTAGGCCAAATTGCTGTTCTGGTCATTTGGGGCTGAAGTGCAGAACAATGCGCCATGCAATGAGTCTCTCTCCAACCGGAAGAGGCAGAAATCAATAAAGATTTTTCAGGTGCTTTATGTTTGGTGGACAGATGTTTCTTTGGAGATCTCAGTCACAACTATCCACTGACTAGAAAGCAAACTAGTGCATTAACTCAAAACCAAGTCTGCAGCAGTAATGGAGATGTAAGTCAGTGGATGTGTTAGATGAGTAAAATCCCATGTCATGCTTTATTCTTCTCATTCTTGCTGTGATATCTTCCTGAAGGTTGTTTCCTCACAATCACCTACTGAAGCCTATGCAATACTACTACATTGTGCAAGAAAAGATATTACTAAGAATAAATTAAATTTCTGTGGTGCCTAGACTCTGCTAATGATCAAGGTGCATCACATAAACCACTGGACAATTAAAATCCACAAACAAATTATCTTTAAGTGACATTAAATTAAAATTAGGTCAAATAAAAATACCAAGTCATTTTATTCTATTAGATAAGATGAAGTTACAAATAAAGGTGAGCTGTCTAATTAAACAGAGGTTTTATTCAGTTTTAAAAGTTGGGAAAGAAAAGATGAAGTTTAATCCTGCAAATACAAGGCTGATAACAAGGACATGAAGTTTGCTTTTTATTTTGTTTTGTAGGTGGTGTTGTTCCTCTCCATTGACTTTGAAGGGACCATGAGGGATCCAGTGTTAAGGACAGAAAATCTGAGAATATAATTTCAGGAAAAAACCACATCTTTTTCATCTTCTTTTCAACATTTTCCTTAAAATATATTGTCTGATTGAAACATATAAATATTCAAAATAAAAGCCAAATTTTCTGCTGGAGAGCAACCATATTGCTCCATGGATATAGGCAGAAGATCTGGTAGCCAGAGTGATCCCCCTGACCATTTTGTAATTTTCAGCTTCATGTGTTGTTTTTCTCATAACTGGCCAAATCCTTGAGTCATACTTGTTATAATGATTTGCATGACAGCAGCGGGCAGGAGCGTCAAATTAAATCTAGGATCAATTGTGAAGGGCAGTATATAAGATAATAAAAAACAACCCTCAGGTCCTTGTATATCAATTTAAGTTGGACATTTGAAATTAATGAGGCCAAGAGAAAATGGGAAACAAATAAAGAACTATTTTAGGCACAAATTACTCCCATCTCACTTTAGGTGTTTAATTAGGATAGCATCTTTATTTACATTTATTTCCCTAGAGGTATCTTTATACACCAGGGAGAGAAGGAGAAAGAGGGAGCAGGAGGAAGGGAGGGAAGGAGAGAGGAATTCAACAGGGGTAAGTGGTCCCATTCAAGAATGAGGGAACAGTTCTTTCCTTAGGATGCCTTTTCCTGCTTTTTAGCATGTCTGTTACTTTATCTTTTGGACCAGCACCTATTTACAGCAATGATGATAGTAATCCCTGCCCAACCACACACCTGGATTTCTTTCATGTGCTGATAGTGAAATTTTTTTCTGATTTCTTCTGATCCATGGTGCACCAGGCAGGGTGCACACCCAGAGGTGGTGGGTGATATGGCAAGGTGGAAAAGAAGCAAGGTGAAATTAATTAGGACCTTGGCTCCATGTGAATAAAAATAGATTTTATGTTTTCCTCTAAGTTTTTATAAAGTACTTTGTGTACTATCTGCACCACGACTAATACTGACTTAATGAACCTGAAGATGCATTTCTTTTCCCCACTGTTGCCTTGTAACCCCAAAGTTTCTTCATTTAAGAGAGGAACATATAGAAATGAAAAAAAAAGAAGGAACACATGTAATGTATGAATGAACTCTGTATATCTTAGTGAAGTGAAGATGCAAAGATGCATTATTACTGGTGGTAACCCCAAAGTAAAAAAGCACCTCCCCCTTCAAGAAATTAGGATATGCCTGTTTAATTCTTTTGAAAATGTTAACATTAGACCACTTTGTAAAGATACAAAATTATATGGAGATCGTGTACCCTAGATCACAAATTTGACAGCAAACAGTACAATACAAACAGAATATTTATAATTTAACAATTTGAAAAATAACAGGAAGACTAAATTTTCTCTGCAAATTATTCTTTTTATGCGATGTTAAGGAACTATGTGTTTACTCTGTAAGCAGGTAAAGTTGTACCTCAGCCACTTGATTTTAGTTCAGATTTTGCGAGCTAAAACAAAGAAATGGAAGGGAGGGAGATTAAAGGTAAAAGAAAGTCCATTTGTCTGTAAATTATTAAATACAGATGGGAGACTCCTGCACCAAAACAGATGGCCTGCAACTACAAAAAATTAGCATATAGACAGTCATAACTGAATTCAATTAAATGGGAATTTAGATATTAATTAGGATTTAAAAGCAATATCATAAGCAGAAAAAATTGCATATTTCTGGAGCATAGGGAAGTCTGATTACAGGGGAGGTTCTATTGACATTTACATTGGAATTTCACATACTAATAATTATATGAGTTACATGAAGCTCTACAGTGGAGAGTATCATATTTTGTGTATGCTTTGCATGGAGGTCAGTTCCAATCTACTACCTCAGAGTGGGACTTGGCCTAAGAGATGAAATAACAAAGATTTTTCTTTTGCCTAGGTACTATCTAGTTTTTCAAATGTATTTCTAAGGTTATTTTGAATGTATTGGTAAATATTCTAAAATACAAATGTATTTCCAAAAATAGCTCTTTTTTCTGTCCAAAAAGAGTTGCCTCTGGACAGAAGGGCTATTGCTATCATATCTATTAAATTTTAAGAGTACTTCCTTTCTGCAGAGAATGTGAAAGTCCGATTTAAAAAACTACTCTATGAAGACTGTAGAGACTTAGACTAGGGTCAAGAACAAGCAGTTGTGCTTCTGTAGATTAACTTGGAAACAAGAGCAGAAATGTAAGACCAAATAAGAAAGCAGAAGATACGTTTTGCTTTTATAAATTTCCTGTGGTTATTTAAGTTGAATTAACACTTCTTTACTTAACTTCACACTACCATTTTGTACTAGAAGTTGTAACCCCAGGATGCTGTAATATACTATCATTGCCCACAGCTGTCCATAAACTTTGTATGGAGTTTGTGACTCCTCAGTTGAGGCTTGTCAGGTCTGCTCTCCCTGAGCTTTGTTTTACTGGACTTAGCTGTGAGAACGATCTAATCAACCAGGTGTCTATATCTAACCTGGTTTGGTTGGTTTTGTTTGTTTCTGGTGGGGTTTTTTTTTAACCTTGTGTGGCGACAAATGCAGTTTTGTGTATTGGACATTTTACATATTTTTAGCAACCCAAGTGAAAAGTTTTTCTTGCCCTTTTATGTAAACAGATTGGAGCAAAAGAATGATGCTGGAGCTGAATACCTGTTTCCATTTCTTAAGCCTTTCACACTGCTGCTCTTGGTCCTTAATATAGAGAGAATACAGAGGTCTTTCCCAGAGTGTCTTTTTTTCTCTCTCTATTTCTTCTGAGCAAAACCAAATTTATATGGTTATTTAACTAAGTATATTCTTAATCAAGCCTTGTTTTGTGATATTCAAACAAAATATTTGTAACTGATTTTACAGGCCCCAAATAGGCCCACTGTATCCACAGCCTATTTTTATTTCCAATTTTTTGCATTTGTTTAAAAAATCTGTTGGAGAAGCAAGTGTCACTGTGGAGTTTGCAGTAGGCAAAGTAGGGCAACATGCTTTGACCTGGATTTGTATAAAAGCTAAGCCAGGAACAAAAGTGTTGTCTTTGCCAAGTTTGAGTAACCTATGAAAGGCACTAGAGAAAAGAGGGAGAATCCTTCTTTATATATGTGTGTGTGTATATATTTATATATATATATAAAGAAAAATTTGAAAATGGAATATGAAACAAATGTCTGGGAACATGAGTTTGGTCCTATTTTTACCAATATGGGACAAAAAAGACCATATTTTTACATTCCACACAAGATTTTCCTCAAATTACATTGCTTACCAAGATATGTTACTCTGCAGTAGTCCTAGTGCAGTTATCAGAAACTGCTGCCCACATATATATATTTATTTGTTTGAGCTAATGCTTCTCTGTACACTAGCCATAAAGTAGAAAAATTTGTATGTATTTCTTCATCAGCAAGTATGGCAGTCAATAGAATATCAATATATAATTTCTTTAAAATGTATTTTATTTCTGATTTACTGATAATAAAAGCCTGTGAAAATTCAAATAAGGAGGGAGAAAAAAAATGCACCTATGGAAAATAGGAATGTCTTTTAAGATCATATTCAATGTGACATATTGTGCATACATAGGCCCCTGTTCTTAATATCTCCTAAATGCCAAAAAAGAAGAGTAACATTATCTTTCTATTTCTTTGTGGGTGTTTTTTACTACTTCTCTGTAGGACATCTCGTTTAGAATACTTAGTAATGATCTTTCTTGAACACTGGTTCTGTGATAATTGCTTTCAAAAAAAGATTTAAAATTATTATCGCCTCGGAAATTACAATTTAGCTCTGCTTATATGTTTTTAAAAAATCATATATTTCTATGCTTTCATTTTTACTGTCGTTTGTTTTGGCCACACTCTTTTTTAAATTACCTTTAATTTGCTGTAAATTGCATTCTAACCTGAACTGTCTGAGCCCATTTGAATTCATTTCTATATTCCTTTGAAATGGGACTGTTTCCTTTCAGAAAATATCTTAATACATTTAAAGACCGTGTTTGAATACAGTAATTTTGATCATAGAAAGATGTAATATGAATGGGAAAAGAAATGGACCATGAAATTCTAGGGTGGGGGAAAGGGGGGAAAATTACCTTACGATTTTTCTTTAAAAATAAGAAAAAGTATAAGTTGTTACTATTTTTTGCCACCTCAGGAAAACTATACTATTTTTATGTACAAAAGGCCAACATTTAGTTTTTAATAAGTGCCTGGGCAATTTTATGGCCCAGGTTGAAATAGTAATGCATTGAAATGTTAATATATCGCAGCTGTAGTACACAGATAGATGATGTTTTCTTAAAGCTAAACTATGCCTATTATAAGAGGTTGATTTAGCAGTAGGGAATTATGAGGCTATGAAAACTTTCAGATATATTTGCTTGTATTCTCTGATTTTATTTTTATATTCATATATGTAGAAAATTCAATAAAAAAAAATCTATTGGTCAGCAAATAAATAGGCAAAATATTTAAGTAGTAGTCAGTGCATCCTGCCACCTGAGGTAAAAAGGTCGTGCATAAAGAAAGATATACTTGGAACTGTAGATTACCCTGAGTAATTTCGAGAAAGGAACGAAGACCACCAAATTACAAACAGACAAACCAAACAAAGGACTCAAGAAAGTTGGTCAACCTTTTAGGACCTCTATTACTTGGGTGTAGTGCTTGCTGTGTTACATTAATTACGTCTTTTGCCAGCCTGATGTTACTTAGTGTTATTTGAAGCTGAAAGACATGGACAGAGTAACACCACCAGTTACCACTACAAGCACTACCTTAATGCTGCCAATCTACACTGGAAAGAGCTACATTTTTTACACAATTTCCTACTTATGTCAAGAGCACCAGGAAACTGTTGTTTTTATTCACAAGTTAAGCATCTCTCAGCACAAAGGACCATATTCCCAATGAACTCTGGTAAAAAAATTTCAAATAAAGCCTGAGGAGCACAATATTATATGGACAATATGAGAAAGTACATACAAATGATAGGGAGGCTGTCATGAGATAGGAGCTGCAGAATGCAATGACAGCCTCCACTTGAGTTCTCTCATCAGATGCTGAAATAAGCCCACTCCTCACAGACATCACTGCATGACTCATTACACTCAGAGCACCCTTGCTCCTTTAAAGGGGTGCCTGTATTCTGCTCCTATTTCCCTCAAGCAGGTGTCTCCTTTTATCTCCTTTGTGTCAATCTCCCTTTCCTTACGGTCCTCCAGTGCACTGGGAGAAGAGTGGCAAGCAAGGTACAAGAGATTTAGCCCAGCAGACTCAGTCTATTTTTTTATTCCTGTTCTAAGCAAATTTCACCCAAGAACCCGTGGCTTGAATACACAGGTATAGTGTAAAGTCAAATGGCATGTAGGGTGAAAAGGAAAGAGAGGAGCTACATGACTGGGAGGAGGAGTGGGAGATGGGAGGCTCTGCAGGACATCGATAGAAATTTAGGAGGCCTCAGGACAAAGATGAAATTTCAGGAGTTCGTTTCTTGAACCCGAGTCTCAAACTGATTGAACCCTTTGTTCACATTTGAGAAATGATTATGTGTTGGATGATTTCAAGAATGAAGAAGTCTAATTGAATGGCCTGAGGGGCTAAGCATAAGTGCTTCTTGCTTTTTTTGCTTTTTTGCAGTTTTTCTGCCTGTTTCATGAAAACAAGACCAGTTTTAGATCAAAGCAGCTTCAGACCCATCAGGCTGAAAACAGAGGAGTAAGACTAAGCAACACAGTGGAGCTCAGTTCTCATGGTTTTGGGGCTATTAACTGATACTGCCATGTGGGAATGGAGCAGAAACAGGCAGCTTTTAATGGTGCATTTTGATGCCTGCATATAAGCCTCAGCAGAGTATGTGCTCTGAGGTGAACTCCTAGGTTTCCAAGTGCTGGCCATTGATGCTTTAATCAGACAGCTGTAGTGGACTAGGACACTGAGTCCAGGGTTTTTCAGCTATGAATAAATTACCTGGGTTTTATTCAAAAACTATCAGCTGCAAGAAGTGAAAATATTAACTGGGATTTTATCTGTGTTTTAGGTTCGTTTTTTGTTTTGTTGTTCTGGTTTTTTTACCAGAAGGATAACAGTTCATTTTACTAACCAAGCCAGAATGGATTCAACTAAAATCCCCAATTAATTTCAAAAGGAAGATTAAGACCTTTGTACTCTGTGGTTTTATAACAGAATCGTAAGCACAGTGAAGACAAATTGTTTTGTTAAATTGCGATAGGTTTTTCGGTGAGAGGCTTGGTAGAAATCTGAAACTTAAAGGTTCTGGAAGGATCAGAAAGAAGAAAAAATTGGTTTTATTTTGCATTTTTTAGGAAGTTTGTTCTTAAATTAATATTTTTTATATTTCTGCTCATTTGCTTATATAGCTATCATTATCAATAATATAATATCCTATGCCTGTAAAATATATCTGTAATTCAAAAACAAGTTTGTACCAACTTAATTATAATGAATTTTAAAAATAGATTTTATGCAGTAGAATTTTCTAAAGACAAGTGAACAAAATAGAAGTTGTATATTTTTATTATTATTACTGACAAATTGCCATATTTTGGCATAAATATATTTACATTTTCCCAAAAAAAAATCAGTGGTACATTTTTTTCTCAAATGGAAAAAACCAGAAATTTTGGGTTTGGGGTTTTTTTTGTTTTTATTTTTAGGTATTTTTTGATGTTGTTTTTCTAGTTATACTACTGCTTTTAATGTCATTCTGTCTTATATTTACGTGAAGATGAATGTCATCACTTAAAGTGGCGTATTGCTGACACAAGTGTTACTTAAAGGTGTACTGACAGCATCTTGAAAACTTGTCTGTTTTCAGTGACTGCCAGATCAAGGCAAATCTTGCAGGTCTGGGACAGGTCATATTTCAGAGAGAGAATACAATAGCTCAGGCTGTCCTGAAAGAGAGATCATTGTCAGCTACAGCTCCCGCTCTCCACGTGGGCACCAGGGGACATGCATTTCATGTGAAGATGGGAAGTTCTTGAGTACAGTTGAGATATATCTTTTTATCCCATAGCCAGATGAAAAGCTTTTTCTTCCAAGGTAAAGTGCATTATTTTGGCACAAAAGTTTTCTGTTTTACAGAACTTGCTTTTAGGCAGTTGTTGCAGACATGGGATGTCAAAACAACAGAATGTTGATGGGTTTGCAGTGTCAGAGACAAAGGTACTGGAATTTTGTATGAGCTTATGATGCTTCAGAGGTAAATGAACTTGCCTTCCTTATGGGTGTCATATTTTACTTTGTGCACCCATAGTGCTTCACAAGGATGGGTGGCAGCCAGGGCAGGGCTTCATGAGAGGTTTTGACAGTTTTCTCTGCCCAACTTTACATCTGAAGTATAGGTAAGTTTTCCTTCAAGTATCTGATCTATATGCTGTGCCCATTTTTTTGAATTTATTTTCTGAATGAAACAGTTTTGCAAAATTTATGTGGATAGCAGTCCTATTTGTAATGTATAATCTGATTGAATTTCCATGAAAACTGTTCTTCCATGAATGATGAGCTATGCAGAGAGAAAAGCATGCACCCCATTGTTTTGGAAAAAGAGCTAATTTCAGCTGTTTGCTATCTAGTGGTTTGAATTGCATCGTTGTTTTTCTTTACAGTGCTTTGAAACATCAACCCTAGCAATGCTCCTGTGGAGAGAAGTAGAATAAAATTATATGGGCCAAAGCCTCTGAATTTTCAGTCTACTGTAGCATATTGTGTAGAAATGTTTACAGGTAGCTGCCAGTTTGTATTCTCTTTGATGCAAATTTTAAAAGCCATCAATTGAATGTGTACAGTATGCTTTCTTTTTATTTGATTCTATCATATAGTTTAAATGTTCAGTATAAATACTTGTTTCAAAAAATAAGCCTAAAACAAAGTTAAACATTCAAAGGTAATTATCAAAAAAATTAAGATTAGTGAAACCGAAAGAAAACCAATTTCTTCATATTATGCCCATACTGACCAAGTTTACTGAGTGAATCAAGAATTCAGGACAGATCCAAACACCAATCTGACACTGGTAATACAGTGATGAAATTTAGACACATGGTCATCTTGGTATTCACAGAATGAGTTATCCAAAATGCCCTCTACTAGTGAACTAATTCTAGCTAGAAATATAGGAATGTGCAAGAAAACTAAAAGAGAAAACTACATCCAGAATCTAATAGGCAGAAGATTTGGAAGATTCTTTGAAGAGAAGTAAGAGATATTGTCTATTTGGTAAGGTGAAGAGAGGAGAAGAGAAAATAACTCTCTAGGTTATTTTTAATAGACAATTGTAGGAGATTTTATTACTTTGACTGATCTTATACTCCATGTGTAAAAGAACTGTAGTAGTTGCCGTACAACAGTATTCATTTAAAAAACACTTGTCAGAACTTGTGACGGCTTGATGTTTAGCTGAGGGTAAATTGGTTTCATGGTCAGTGATGGAGCTCACAATCAGTTTACACCAGGCAGTAAGTTCTTAACTGGGTTATCCTGAAGAGTCCTATATGGCTGTGGGCTGAGGGGTCAGGACTGCGCTCTGGGTAGCAATAAAGCTTCCTGAGAGATTTTTGGTGACTGTCTCATTCCTTGAGCATTTAGAAGTTTCCTTGAGCAGTTAAGAATGGAGAAATCCTTGGCATCATGGAAGTGGGGCAACTGAAATTTGCCAGAAGCCGGTATCATCAGAATGACACTTTTTTTTTTTTTTTAAACATAATGGTATAAGAACAGGGTAAAAGAGAAGTACAATATAAAACAGAACAGTGAAGTGAACATGCACAAAATCTGATTAACTCCCCCTTCTGGAGAATTTACAGAATGAGAAACAGGTGAACAGAGTCTCCCAAATGGGCAGGAAAAAAAAAACCAAGCAGAAAAACCCCAAAATATTAGGTGACCGGCTACAAGAAAGCATGGTATTCTAGAATATTATGAAAAAATGACATGATCTGTAGATATGGGATTATGGAGTCTGCAAAGCCCTGAGTGAGATAAATGGGGAAATTCATTGCTCTAAGAGATACAATTTCAAATTTTCTTCATCTCAGGAAGACATTTGGTTACACTCTGCTACCTTCCATTGGTTACAGACACTGCTCATGCTTTCAAGGTTATAGCAAGGAAGGTTGGAAATAAATCTGTGTTTTATTTTTGGTTTTAATGAACACTGAGGTGCTAGAGTCTCTGTTAGCTGTGAGAAGTACTTTCTATGCAAAAAATGTAGCCATGGAATAAAGTGGCCCCTGGATTAAATTATTGCCCCACACATTTCTTCATCTCCATATTCTCCATTTCAGACCCACTTCAGTTGAAAGATGACTTCTGAGGGATTTTCAGTAAAGTCTCACTACCACTAACAAGTAGCAACATCTAATGAAAAGTACATGCAAAATTAACTGAAGAGATAAGCTTGGCTGTATGATTCTGAGTGTGCAGATTTTTATTGCTTCAAGTGATGACATTCTCCTAGAGTTTATTAGGTTCATCCCTTTTACTTTCTAAGGTGATGCAAATGGAAAGAATGAGACTGCATGTCACCATCACACAGTATGCTCTCATTTATAGGCTAGGGACCAGCTGGTTTCAGTAGTACAGGATCCTTCCTCTTCATCTAAAGTATCAGCAGACTGATATAACACTATTAACTGCTAACTTCAAAACCAAGGACTTCTATATTACTGGACACTTGTGAAGGACGCTTAAATAAATCAAAGAACATATGAAGCGAGAAGAGAGATAAGAGTAACACAAATAAGATTAAACTCAAAATAAATTAAAATATCTACAGTGACATAATTTATACAGGGTGTAGCTAAATTTTTCTCATCTTCTTGGTAATAATTGTACGGATTTGATCATACAAAAATATTCTTGTAACTCTTTCTGTGATGGTACTGATTAATTTTAAAAAATCCAACAGTTTAGAAGTTGTGGATTCTAAAATATGCACATTTTTCCCTTAGTCATCAAGATAGTTGGAAGTAAGTGAACTAAATTCTAGCAAAAAAGAAAACAAGATGCTCTTTACTTTTACACCAATATTACAGATCTGAAGGATATGTAAAGTGCATATATATACATTTGTATATATTCCTGATGTTGTTCAGAGATTGCATATTTCTTCTGGTTTGTCCAGTTTCAAATTGCAGCAGAATGCAATGGGTTCAGTTCTAAGTTATACTGTTATAAATTGAGAACACCTTTCCAAGGAGAAAAAAGCCCCAGACATAAAAGCTTTTATGTAAACGAGAGAACACCATCACAGATCACACAAACAGTTATATATACTTCACAGTTATAACAGATGATATTATTTCAGATTACATGATTATCAGTTGCATAAGAATGACATATTTAAGATATATAAGTATCTATATCAAGTAACATCAGCAGAGTGGTAATTTTCTTTTATGTCTGTAAATTCCAAGCCCATATGCTTCATAGGATTTTTCCAGGGACAAAATGACTCCCATCAATTTGGAATTTATTGTTCTGGCTTATTCTTAGGGTAGTTAGGTATACACTACCATTACACAAATCTTCTTTCTTTGCTAAAAAGAACAAAAATAAAAAAGAGAAAAAATAATTTGAAAAGAGAACTCTATATTACCTTAGAAAAGAATGAATGTGAGATGAAATTAGGATCTCAAAAGACCTCAGGGAGAAACTTAATGTCATAAACATTTCTTTTTGCTCCTATATTAAGTTTTATTTTTGTCTTTAGCCTGGTTTTCAAAATCTTAAGAGAGGTGATTTTGGTCAAAAGCTGAACACAGCTGGAGTCCTTTCCAGCAATTTCTTTTAAAGAAGAGAACCTATCAAACAGTTGCAATTGTTCAGTTTTTGAATACAGACTCTCATTTTCTTGGTGTACTGCTGCTTTAATGTCACTGACAGTATTTAAGGAATGAGCCTTATCAAATGTCTACCTAAGTCAGTCAGAATCATTCTGGACAAGCTAACAAAATTTCTAATAGAAGAAACAAGACTAGAAGGACATTGTTGTATCTTCTGCTTAGCTAGAGCAAAAACCAGAAAAACTTTCTTCCATTTACAATAAAATATGTCTGTTTTGATTCAGAAATTGATAGTCTGTGTAAAATTAGGCTGTACATTGATTTCATGTTGTTTTACTTAGAATGTAATGTGTTACCAAAAATGTATAGTCAGCCAGTCTCCTGACTATTCTACCAGATGCGTTTATTTCTAATTTTTTTGCCAGT
Source organism: Dicrurus megarhynchus (assembly GCA_013399195.1). Classification (NCBI taxonomy): domain Eukaryota; kingdom Metazoa; phylum Chordata; class Aves; order Passeriformes; family Dicruridae; genus Dicrurus; species Dicrurus megarhynchus. The sequence continues at coordinate 65,205 of VXAD01009316.1, forward strand.
CAGTGACACGTGCATGGTACATACCAATTATCTTACTTTCCTCACACACTAAAGCATTATTATTTCACAGTTTTTGAGCTTGTCAGTGCAACTTGATTACTTCTAATTTTCCTTTTATAGGACAGACTCTAGAGTAGTTTCTTTCTAAAGTTTAGAAGTACTAAATTAATTCTATGTCATTGTCAGAGACTGGAAAAGGTGATCTGTTTCAAGACATCTTGAGGGCTTGGAATGCGTGGTAGGGGGTGGGTCGGGCCTTGCTCTGGTGAGGTGGTGCCCTGCCTCTCCATACCCCTCAGTTCCACAGTGTCTGTCAGTCATGGCACAATGGAGGCAGCCCCCCAGTGTCACCTAATCTGGCCTAAGTGGCCAAGAGAACAAAAGTCCCACCTGGGAGGAAGGCCCAGGATGGGTAAAAAAGGTTTAAGAAGGTTCACCATGAGGCAATCACTTTTTCCTTTAACCCTACCTTTATCGTGGGGTTTTACACTGCTGGAACCCAGGAGCTGGTAGCTAAATGTCCATTTCTCTAGATCTTTCCCATCTTTCTGCTTTTCTCCCTTCTTCTTCTTCTAACTCTCTTCTCATGGAATGTAATATTGAATGGATTATAAGGTTTCCTATGTTCAACGGACCAAGTCTATGCTGTGATAAGTGATGTTATTATGTATTTACTCTTTTGCCAATGTTCCTTAGTTTTCTATAATCTGCCAGTAAACTTTTGTGAGTTTTTTAATGTGGTTGGGATCTTCTCCTTTCCATCTACCCAGAAAAAAGAATTTTGGTTTAGCCCTAGGTTTGAGTGACCAGGGTGTAACAGCTGTTCTACTCCATCCTTTGTGTTTCCTTTACAAGGCTGCACCATTTTTAAGAGTCCTTTCCTTGGAGAACTGTAAATTGCAGTGGTCCTCATTAGATGGCCACTGAGTCAAATGGCTCTGGTAACATGACTGTCACTCACCATACTTCATAGGACACATGCCAACACACAGTTTTGTATAAAAATATGAACCACTCCTGAGCTGGAAGAGATACTAGCAGAGTTCTTCCAGCCAGTATGTGTATTTTATAACTCATAATGATTTAGAGAACTAAAATTGAAAATCTGCATATATGGAGAGCTATTAAATGTTCTCTAAACAGCGGTAAACAGGGGGTTAAATGGAAACATGGTTTTAAAAAATGTTTTACAGATCTGTTGTTTTTTGCTGTGTAATGAAAATTTAATACTGCAATTTCCATGTTAAGAGGATCTGTCAGTTTATTACATGGAACAATTTACAGTGGTTTGTTCTGTCAAAAGCAAAGCAGATAAATGCAAGAAAAACATGTAGGTCCTTCTTTAAATTTAAATGAAAATTCATTAAAACATTGTTGTGCATTCTACAGTTGCAAACAGATGTGTGTTTCACACATCTGAGATTCATAGTGTACAGCTGAGGCTCCTTACAAACACAGGATTTATTTAAGTGTTAATTCAAGATGCTGGAGACTGCAACCAATGCAACAGGGCTTTGATTCTTCATGGAGGCTCAGATGATGTTTTAGTTCTGCATCAGAAGTGGAACTCAGAAGTCAAGGACAGAACACAGGGAATATTTTAGTTAAAACTATCTTATTTGAAAATTAAATTGTCTCAAAAAGCAAAGCAATGAAAAAGGTGATAGTGTCTACTATTGCTAGTCAAAGTATAGAGTAGAAATAGAGGTTTAATAGAAATGCTTCTGTGGGAAGTATGTCTGAAAATTTAATTTCCTTTTTAGGGCATGCAATGCTTTCCTGCTTCTGAAAAGTCTGATGATATTGATAATAAAAATATGTCAACTTACTTGCAGAAATAAGGGAAAATAAAGACTGCTTTTATACTTAGCATTAATAGAATTTTTGAACAGCTTTTTGTAGTATTTAAATTTTAATTTGAGAACTCAAATGGAACATTTCTTTGTTTCTTCAATTTCTATCCCATCATCTTGACTTGTGTAATTTTTTTTCTCGTGGTAAGATATCTGCAAGACCATTTGAAGAAATTATTTTGTGACATAGTCTCCAATACCAAATTCTATAAGTTTGAAAGCAAAGCAAAAATAAGTGGGTCTTCAGTTTTGATTTATACTGAAAAGCACAAACAGGTCATGATGCCTCCAGACACACTGACTTAGAGAAAAGGTCATTGAATGATACATTTCTGTGCATCCTGAAACTGATAATATAAGAGGGCAGGAGAAACTGATTGGCAAAGTTAAAAATTAGAAAATACTTTATATATCAGCATGCAGTTGTGAGGGTGTAACCTAAAGTGTGTTTCAAAAAAAAAAAATTTATGAGAACTGGAATTTTAGAAGGATTTAGGTTTCTCTATCTTTTTTATAAAATACGGTGTGTATTAAATAAGAGAGACAACTCCATTTCTTGAAAGAATTAGTAATGGCTAACTCAGTCAAAGGCAAGTAAGGACAAGGGGAAAAATTTTTCATTCAATTTATAATTCCTAAAATATTTTCTTGTGTTGACAGCAGAATTTCAATATCAAAATTTCATGTAAGGACTTTTAAATTTTGCTATCTTGAAGTTTAGTAAAACTGTACAATGCTAAAAATTAAAATGAACAGCTAGACAAAACAGCTTTAAAACAAGAACACAGCAGTGTAAAGTGGCAGAATGGAGGTGTGAAAATTAAAGGCATCTCAGTATTCACCTGGACTAGGCTTCCTATCAAGGTTAGAGGCTACTTAATGGGGATAGGAATGCTTGTTTATTGTCTTAGTTGTGTGTAGTTTTCAATAAACTAATTTTTTTCACATTGTTTTAGCAGACAGATGAAACCGGAAAAAGGTATTATGACTGATATTTATTATTGCACTGTCATAGCCTCCTGTGAATTTTGATTAATCTTCAGTGTGTGTGCTTTGAGATCTCAATGGGATCAGTTTTAGGGGGAGAGGGACACAAATGTCTGCAGCCTTTCCTTGTGTAATACTGTGATCAAAACCTGGATTTGAGTCAAGAGTGTATAAGATGACATTTTAAGGAAGAAAACAGGAAATTCTTCAGTCATTCCTTTACTATCTAACCCTGAAGAAAGAAATATATTCAGTTGTTACATCAGCTAGTTGCTGCATTATCTCTGCCATACTCAAGGAAGTTCAATGACAAATGACAGGCAAATCAATGTCGTGCTGTACAATTGCGTTTTGGCCGAGAGAGGAAGTCATATTTGTTTGTCTAAACCCGTCTGGAAGCGATGTTCAAAATAAATAATTTTGACATTTTTAATCATTGTTAAAATATCCTGCATGCATAGGTCCTGTGCAGCAATCTCCGATGATTTAAATTGGTTCCTTTTTCCATCAGAATGCATGCCTCATTCATTAGAAAGGATAAAGTACAGTCTGTAGATGAAACAAGGTTGTACAAGAGAGGGGCCTAGCAATTTTCCTAACATAAAATGGCAGGAAGTAGAGTGGAAACAATCTGGAAAACAAGAAAACTGCTCTGGCAGAGAAAAGTGATCTGATGATTTGGACACTCTAATGCCGCTGGTCAAATCACTTCTGTCCCTGCCTGTTTTATGAAATTTCCTTGTAATCTGAGCGAGTCTAGTATTTTTTTGCCTGTGTTTTCATGAAAAGTACATTCTTTCATTGCACTGTAAAATTCTGAGTATTTTAAGAATAAATATTTTGAAGACTGTGTGTCCCCTGGACTATCAGGACATAAGCATCTTAAATTGAGTAACTAATGCTAATTATAGCAACGACTTTATGCTCCAGTGGTTTCAGTCACCAAAGTTGACAGAAAAAATCAATAGTGATCATTCAGAAAATACAGAGTGATAGATATCAAAAACTTACAAAAAGTTAATTAGTCTGTTCTAATAGCAGGTCACAATTCGTATGGCTCTAAAAAATAAAACTAAATGTTAAGCAGTTGCATATTCTGTGCTTGATTCCATAATCATCAATCATTTTGTACTAAGGTACTTTTACAAAAAAAGGTACCTATATTATTCTATATACAATGTAACAACAACAACATAACATATATGTAACATATAATACATCTTTAATTAAAACTGAAACATAAAAATTTATAACAATTAAGTGGAATTTAAGTAGCACGGGGAAACTTGGTTCAGGTAGTTTGATGTCAATATAAGATCTGAAGTGCTCCTAAGAGATATACACTAAAATGTCAGTGAAGTCCTTGGGGGAAAAAGCAATTACACTGATCTTATACAACAACAACAACAACAAAAGGCATAGTTAGGGCAGCAGTCTGCAGTAATATCTATCTTTCTTTAACTACCTTGGAATCTGTAATTTGGCTTTTTGTCTTATCACAAGTGTAATTTGTGAATTCATGTGCTGCATGTTTTATTCTGATAACATAATCCATTTTACAGATTTTAGTTGTTTGGAGACAAAATAAACAGTTTTGCTGGATTGATTCTCAGAAAATTTAAGCCAATACTTGTTTATAATGTTTCCAACTACTTGTATAGCAAAAGAACAAGAAGTTAGTCTATTTCTGCTGAAATAAAGGCAATATTAATTGCTGACCCTTGTTGCAATACTACTTTTGTGGTTGGTTTCATCCTTAAATTCAGAAGAAATAATTTAGTTGTGCTAATATGAAGGGGGAAAAGGGAAGTAGGCCAGGAAAGTGTAGTCAGAATGAAGTTTGCCTTATTTATGGAGAAATTATTTTGACTTCATAGTAAGATCTTATATGAATAAGGCAAGATTGAGTTCAGAGTTAAAACAAATAAGGTTTGGGAAAAAAAAATTAAGTTATCACTTATTTCTGGAATCAATTAGTATTGGACAGATTAATGCATTATAGGTAAAATAGAAGACTCCCAAAATGTCCAGTGGTTGACAACATTACATCACCCAGTGTGAAACTCCCCACCCTAGGGAAGGTACCTGGGCGAATATAAACCTGAGTGAATAAAAACCCAATAGATTTGGTGTTCAAGGATTTCTCCCACCACTTCTTTGGAACTTCCCCCACCATCCAATGGATCAGGTCTGTGTCCACCACCTCAACCCGGACTGTCCAAGTCTCGTTGCAGGGGCTACAGGTGTTGAGGTCTTCACACTCTTGTCTTTTCTCTTTCTTTCTTTTCTCTTGTGCATGTCCTTGGGTGATGTTTTGCTTTCATACTGCAATGCTTTCATGTTGTTATTACTGTAGATAATAATAATCAAAATGGCTAAATACACATTTTCCTTTGAAACCAAGTTGTTCTATAATAAACCCTACATATGTATATTTACAAACTCTGGTCATGCAGTTTCATTTCACTCTAACCCACCCCAAGGGATCTATTAACAAGAACATTTGTTACTCTTGCCTTCTGTGGGGGGTTGTAGCAACTTACCTGTTTTAATTCTGAATAATTATTTAAAGAAGATGCATTGGAAGTGATATTTTATGAAGGATTAGCAAATGGATTTCTGTGTTGTGAAGGAGGCCAAACCAATTTATAAAACTTACACAAATGCCACTTCAGTCCAGAAACGCAAAATTTGCAGTACATTGAAATTCTTCAGGTCTTTGGTAGCTTTTGGACAGAATACTGCATTCAGAAAGTGAGAGAGGGCTTAAGAGGTACTTGAGAAGGGACAAACTAATATTCCTGCAGTGATCAGTAGGATCACTTTCTTTCTTATCTAATTTGATTATTTCCTGAATAAACAAAAGTATCCAAGCAAAAGGAAAACAACATAACTGTTTACTTGTGTTTTCTTACGGTATTTCCAGGGCAGTCTGGCTTTTTTCAAAGCCAAGTGTTTTTTATGAAAGGCATTTTCTTCTGGGCAGCAAATGTCTTTGGTACTAAAAGACAAAACTAGACTCCAAACAAGTATATGCCACATACACAATGGGGTTTTTTTATTATTTTTAAATACACCAGTTCCAAGTTCAAATGTGTCTTTCATATCATGGTCCTCTGGCTCTGGAGAATACATCTGAACAGCTTTGATTACTGTTAAGACTCTGATGGAATAAAAGCACTAGGCCACTTTCAGTAAGGTCACATCCTGTATATTTTTACACTTTATCACTTTTTTCTGAATGTTTAAGTACATTTTCAGAGGAACACATTAAAAAAGGTTGGGTTTCTACATGGAACCCACTTTTGTCTCTTCTTTGATCCTTACCACCTTTTTCAAAGGCATTCCCAGGAGAAAGCTTTGCAGTTATAGTACACGATTAATTACTGATTCTTTAGCTGCCATCAAAGAGAGTATTTCCACATGTGCTCTCCAGTACCTTCAATCTCCCTAAGTGAGTATGGCATTGCATTATCATCTTTGTTTTGAAATACAGAGAGGGGAAAAAAGTCCTATAGCAGTGGTGATGTTCCAGGGCACTTGGCAGAAGTGCACTGGGCAGGGACTCTTCCCTTTGTCTTTTCAGTTACTTTCTTAATACTTTTCAGGATGGTTTGAAAAGGTTTCCTATCAAAAATTGAATAGAAAGACAAGAAATTGTATTAAAAATTCAGATCATCTAGGCTGATTGCTTTAGCGTTGAAGAAGATGCAAAGGAAGAAAAAGTGCAATGTCAGAGGTCTGCTAGCTGATCTATAGCAGCTGCCATCAGATCCAAGTCTTTACTGATCATCTGATTCCCTTCGGACCAGCCTGTCCTTACACAGTCCCTGGAAAGGTCTCAATAAAATTTGTTTACAGTTCAGCATTTCTTAATTAACTGGCTTTGTTCATTTGTTTTAATTCAAATTTTCTTTTTACCCACATTTTAATATATGTGACTGGCTATGTCAGAAAATGAAAACAGAAAATTTGGATGATGCAGCTATAAATACTCTTTTGGATCAGTTAAAGCCAAAGAAGGAAGGTAATTTTCCTGTGCTCATATACAGTAATTTTACTGACATCTTTCACTCTATGGGCCATTCAGAGATGAGATCTTGTTAATGATTCTTTCATTTTCTCACATGCAGCTAATGGAGATACATTCTAAATTGTTACATGTCACTGTCTTCAAGACTGGGCAGCTCTAGGCTCTGAAGTCCTTGCCTAGGGTATCACACTGCTGAGAGGCAAAGTGCCACACTGCTGCCGGACTACTCTACCTGTGGTTGCACCCAGGAGAAGAAGCAGTTGCTCTTGGAAGTGATGCTGCAGTGGGTACTAGAGTCAGAACAAGGTGGTGTCAGTTGGAATTATCTGCTGCTGCTCACTTTCTCCACTTACTAGTCTTCCCACCCCATCTTTGCTCCTTATCCCTTCCCTTGTAGTCTACTACTAGCTTCTCATTTGGTGGAAAGAAAAAGTCTATTTGTCTATGCATCTGAGTATCCTTGAGCTGTTTTTGTTTGTGACTGCAAGTCTCATTGATTTAATTTTTATTGTTTTTGTAGCATGCTTATTTAGAGTTCAAGCTTTGTTCAGGTTCAATTGCTGTAATGAAGTTACTGGGGGAATGAAAATAAGTTTGAGTGACTTTCTAATTTCTTTACTAAGTAAGAAACTGCTATTGAAGTCTGCATGTAATTTCCTTTTCATGTTCCATAGCATCTGTGCATCTTTTTCTTCTGCAGCTGAAATGGATTAACTAAATTTCAATGGTCAGTGAAGTAAGACTTTTTCACATTTTATATATATGTAATATATAGTTACTTTTTATTTTGTTCAGAAAGTTCTCTGTTATCTAACCTCTCTCTGTCCAGGTGCTCTGTGCTCTGCCATAGTATTGGTAAAGAGGACTGAGATCCATTTTTAAATCCAACTGTATTTTTAGTGCTGCTGTTTCACTTATAAAGAAAAATTAAAGAAAAAATAAATCAACAAAAATTTTCAATAAAGAAAAAAATTGTACTCTTAAAAAATTGATTAAAAATACATATCTCATGATCTTAACAGAGAATTTCATAGGATTACTTCTGACATAAAATTATATGCATTAATTGAAAAACTGTTTTGGAACTTCACTTTTCTATCAGAATCGTTTGCTCTATCCAAGAAGAACATTCATGCATATGCTAAATAGGTTTTTACAGTCATTATAGCCACAAAAGGTATCTTATAGTATAATAAAAAAAAAGTTTATTTTTCCAGAATGTATGACCAAATTTCACATAAAAATCAAAGGGAAATGAAAGGCAAAATGACTGACCAATGAGAAGAATTTTATAGAAGTAAAATAGTGTTTTATTGTATTACACTGAACATGTTTGTACATAGTAAAACAAAGAAGTTTTTTCCAATTACAGGAAATTTTCAAGACTTCAGAATGTTTTGTTCTCTGCATAAGAAATAATGACTACAATTTCAACTTTCCATAAACAAAGATGAAATGAAAAAGTGAAACTGTTTGTCTGGAATACTTAAAAGGCTTTAACTTGCCTCACAAGAGAAAAAAGTGTTTTTAAATAAAAAAATCCCCCAGTATACATACAGATTTGTTTAAAAGACATCAATAAAGAATATTCTTCAAATTTTTTCTTTTAAAATTTGTGTCAAGAATTTAATGGAAATAGGCTTTCTTCTGAGAAAAATTTTATTAACATTAAAGAATTTCTACCATAAGGAGAAGCTGCTAACAGCAGGAAGAGACACATAATGCTTGCAGAGATCTCTGTTGTGATTGTAATTAACATATTTTTTGGCAGATGTACAGAAATCCTTGTACTTGTGCGTCTCTTTCATAGGATAGCCCATTTCTCCTCACTGTCTTTTTCTACATGGCATGTTGGAGAAGATTGGTATTGCACAGCTGAAGAACTAGAGTAAGATTGACTGGAAAAAGAGAAATACACTAAGTAATATTTGATTCTTATTATTCTGCTGGGGAAAATGAATGTTCCAGTGCTCAAATAATTTCTGATTAATTTTCCAATACTGACATTTGTTTTTAGTTCAAAATAAAACCCTTTTTTTTTTGTTGTTTCATTTTACTCTTTTATTCCCAATAAACACTATGCATATAACAGTCTTGCTCACAGGGCAAACTGAAACAGTGTTTCTGTGATCTGCACAGCTGGAGAAATGTTCGGTATTTTCCCAAATGTTCATACAATTATCATTATGGACTCCCAGAATTTTTTTTTTGATGATTCAGTATTAATGTCATGTAGACTTCTTCTGCTTTTATCTTCTTTTAAAATAAGAAATGCATTGAAATCCAACAGTCAGAGTCTATGACTTTGCATCTTAAATCTTCTAACTCTGACGCTTTTTTCATCTGGTAGCAAATTTTCTTCCAAGGCTCAGTTTAAATATCTCCTGCCTGGTGTAGGCATATTGATGAGGAATTGCTGGGTGGAAATTTCAGAGAGGAATACCACGATAAATCAGTGTCACATATCATAGAATTGTGGAATCATTGAGGCTGAAAAAGAGCTTTAAGATCACAGAGTCCAACCATCAACCCATCACTGACAAGTTCACCACTGAACCATGTCAATAAGCACTGCATCTACACATCTTTTAAATACCTCCAGGGATGGTGACTCAATCACTTCCTTGGGAAGCCTATTCCAATGCTTGACAACCCTTTCCAGGAAGAAATTTTTCCTATTATCCATTCTTAACCTCCCCTAGCACAGCTTGAGGCTCTTTCCTCCTGTCCTGTCATTTCTTACTTGGGAGAGGAGACATACCCTCACCTGGCTACAATCTTCTTTCAAGTAGTTTCAAGTAGTTGTGAACAGCTGCAATAAGAGCTAAACAACCCCAGCTCCCTCAGACACTTCTCATAGCACTTGCTAAGAACTTGACCATTCATCAGCTTTGTTGCCTGGTACTGGACCAGTACCTCAATGTCTTTGTTGTCCCCACATTTGTAACTTCCAGTCAACTGACACCTCTGCAGTTAGCCAGAGCTGCTGGTAAATGATGGAGAGTGGCCTGGAGAGCGCTTCTCCCAGCTCTCTCAGTGACCTTGAGTGGATCCTGTCTGGCACCATAGATTTGTGTGTGTCGAAGTGCAGTAGGTCTCTGACCATTTCCCTTGGATTATTGGGGTTTCATTCTGCTCCCCATCCATCTTCCAACTCAATGGGCTGGGACCCTGAGAAAAAATTGTTGGTTATTAAGTACTGAGGCAAAGAAGTCATGAAGTACCTCAGCCTTTTGCTTATCCCTTATCAATGTTTCTCCCTATATTCAATAAAAAATGGAGATTGTCCTTAGCTCTCTTTTTGCTACTCATGTATTTACAGAAATATTTTTTATTGTCTTTCACAGCAATAGCCAGATTAAGTTCTAGTTGGGTTTTGGCCCTTTTAATTTTCTTTTTGCACAACCTCACATCATCCTTGTAGTCTTCCTGAATCACTTATCTGCCCCTTTTTTTAAAGTCCATTAACTCTCCCTGTTGTGTGAAGTTCCAGACAAAGCCCTGTTCACCCAGGCCAGTTGTCTTCTCCAATAGATAGTCTTTTGGCACATGGGGATGACCTCCACCTTTAAGATTTACTTCTTTAAGCACATTAAGCCTTCCTGGACCCATTTGCCCTTCAGGACTCCATATATGCTATAGTATAGTCTCTTTGCTCCTTTTGAAATGAATAAAGTACAAGGCAGTGTTCTGTTTTGTTTATTATAGTTGCTATAAAATGCTTTTGTGCAAAATTATTTGCTGTTGGATAATACTATCATACAATCTATCTAGACAAACATATATGCAAATCCTGCTACATTTCTAGAATTAGGTTATGAGATCAGAATAAAATTGAAATCTTATTCTATAGCATTGGCACCAGCTTCATATTCTGTAAAATCAGTCTGGCAACTTGTGTAGAACGTAAAAATACAATTGAATACTAATGTCAGTTATTTTTCTCCTGAGAATATGTTTTCAGGCATTGAATATAGTTATATTTATGTATATGCACAGAATTATATACACTTTTATAGCTGGACAAAATGTTATAAAGTAACTTAATTTTTCATTTCTTATCTTTAACAGAAGAATAATGTGGTTTTGACTTTTCTGTCTTATCATGAAGACATGATGGAATTATTGCAATTATAAAGGCAATTTGGCAAAGACATCTAAAAGGCAGATTAAATTCTAGGCTATATCATTCAAGCTATTTCCAGTAGACAAACAGAGATGTGATTGAATTGTGATTGTGCAAGCTTCAGCTGGAATTTATATTCTTTTGAACAAAACAAAAATGACATCAACTACAAGGGAAATTACTATATTAGTAACATTGGAAAACTTATCAAATGAAAAGAAACTGAAAAAAACTTTGGCTCATCTACCGTACCAAAAGGAAGGTTCTCTCTAAAACCATGAAGGTAAGACATCAGAAGTTCTAAACAGTGGTATTGGTTATTATAAATATTATACTCACACTGAAAAAAAAAATAAATATACCAGTCTGAAATTTAGAAAAAAGGGTTCTAACCCCTAGAGGAGTAAAACTTCATCATATCAGTCCAACATCATGAGGGAAAATTAGAACTCTCTGCAATACTTAGCTTCACAAATGTGCATTTATATAACATAGTTTTCATGTCATAATGGGTATCTATGAACAGCAATGCAGGCGGCCAATTAAATTCTATGCCCTATGTTCCAAATGCGAAACTGCAGAAAAGTATATCTATTATTGCCTGTTACAGCCCATCAGCTACAGGTTCATAAAAATATGTCTCTCAGAAGCGACATGCTGTAGTTTGGAATGACAAGTTTTTACTGCAGTCTTGAGCAGTAGGAGTGAATTTCACAGTACTTGAAAGAAATTAGGCATATTTGAAGAAAAGGAAAAGAAATTGATCCAGGATAAAAATCTGTTAAAATCTGTTTGTGTGGTATAAAATTAACACAAGGTAGTACAGAGATTCTCAAGCATTTTTCAAAATCAGCTATACCAATCTGTCCTAATTCAGCTTTTCTATTAAATAATTTCAATATACTTTCTAAAACACATTAAATGAATTATCACACATGAATCTCTCCCCTTGTTGCCAAAATGAAAATACTGTTAAAATATATTAATTTTTTCTTCAAATTTTTAATGTATTTTTACTACTGAGTCCTTACATCTTTGCAATCTACAATCAAGAGCAGATAAAGTTTTATCTCCCACTTTATCCACTTTTGCTATTTAAACTCTTTCATTGCATATGAGGAGGGAATCTATCAATTACAGCCTATGTCTAGAAATCAGGTTTTTTTAGGATGAAAACATCTGATTTTTTAATATGAAAATGAAAGAAAATTAATCTTCCAATATGATTTCTGCTCATTGGAAGATTTGGAACTGAGAAAGGGTAAAAATTAATTTCAATCAGAAAATGAGGAATACTTTAAACACTTGGTTTTAAGCACTTGTTTTCACTCTGGATTTAGGAACTGATTAAACAATCTGACATATGCCAAAAAAGCACTAAGGGCATGAACAATGCACATGTTACCTTTTACAGAACTTGGAAAACTTTAAAGTTTTTAAATAGACTTTTTATTTTAACATTTGTTTTTAAAGCTTGAAAACTAAAGTATTGAAATTTGTGTCAAACAAAAGCATTTGTTCAATAGTGATAAACAATTGTTCATTATTGAAAGAAATGCTCCATGTGTAAAAAAAGGGTAGCAATTTTGTAATTTTGCACAACTTAAACACAAAATTTTCTTCCATGGTGAATGAAAATGAGAGTTATTTATTTACATATGCAAAACCTAAACCAGCATGGCAAGATACACTTTCTAGATATCACTGCAGGTTTTTATACTGTGAGATCATATCGTACCCTGTACTTCTGCGTTATATTGAACTATACAAATTGCAGATTATGTCCAGCTGCACAACAAAAAGTGGTTAATAGACAGATTTCATGCTGATGATACAAATTTCCAAGGTGATTGTTTTCAAACAACAACATTTAACTCGAGTTAAATGTATGTTTTAAGCTTCCCCATTTATCTGCATGTGCTATTTTTCTATAATGTACTTGGTGGAGATACTACAGAGAAGCATAATTGTTACTGGTTTAGATGTGTTGCTACTTTGTCTGATGCAAAATACAGTTTTTAATAAGAACAATGCTATCTGTACATCATACAGCTACCAAAGGTAAGATATCTTATGTCTTAACAGTAGCTTCAGCTTTGTGAATTTCTCAATGATTTTCTTTCTCAGTTAGGAATAGGGTCTATCTGATGATCGGCTCTGAAAATGTATAAGGTGATGACAGCTTTTTTCCCTTTTGCTGGAAAGGTGAATTATGTACTTTTCTAGAACTAAAGCTTATACAGCTATGAGTTCTTCTTATTGCCTGCTGGTTATCTAAGTACATTCTGCTCTGCTCTCTCAGCACTATGCATATCTGGTTGTGTCATGTTTGCTAAAGGTGGTAGTATCACCTCTGAGTGTGATCTAGATTGTGCTTAGAATGAGATAGTATAGATTAAACCAACTCTTTTTTAGAACATGGTGAATTCATTTATGTCCATCTCCAAACCAACCACAGCTTTCCTTGCTCTTTAGTTAAAAAAAACTAGGGGGCATAAAATTTATCACTACATGAAACACCTTAGGAGATGTAATACATAGAGTCAGGGGAGACATGCATTTGTTAATGCCAACAGGTGAAGATTACCTACTCAGAGAATACTAGAAAAAGCTAAACTGAGTAGCTGGAAGTAATTAACACCCTCTAAATAATTGCCAGATATCTGCAGCATGAGTACTTCACTTAGTTTTGGGCCTCCCAGTAATACAGACATTCTCTTACAAAGTCAGGCTGAGAGAGTTGGTGTTGCTCAGTCTGGAGAAGAGAAGGCTCTGAGGAAACTTTATTGTGGCTTTTAATTATTTAAAGGGGGCTTATATGAAAGACAGAAAAAGGCTTTTTACTAGGGCCTGTAGTGACAGGACAAGGAATAATTGTTTTAAACTGAGAGGAGATTCAGATTGGAAATTCTTTACTATGAGGAGGGTGAAACACTGAAATAGGTTGCCCAGAGGTGCTGTGGCTGTCACATCATTGGAAGTGTTCAAGGTTAGGTTAGATGGGGCTTTGAACAACCTGGTTCTCTTTGTTAACTTAGTCTCTGATTCTTACCCACAGGCTTTCAACCTGCTCATGGCTACTCTTCAGAGACAACTTTTCATGTTCAATCCACTTCTTGATGTAGCTCTTCACCTCTCCTTCCCTGTGTCTTCTGAACCATCTGTAGCCATTGCTAGTTGTACTCCAGTCACAGGACTCATCTCACCAAGCTTTGGTAATGTCAAGAAGGTCATAATTTTTAGCAACATGTGGCTTCCAATTCCTCTTCTCTGTTGCCCATGCTGTGTACATTGGTGTAAAGGCTCCTCAGCTGGGCTGTTGTCTGTGTCACCTTCATAGAGGAATTCCCCTTAATACTTTTGTGGTATTTCTCTGGTGTTTCCCTGTTGACTTCTCTTACCTCAGGAATCCCTGGATCATCTCCATAAGACTGGCAGTGTGCTCTGGTGCAGCCAATACAGTTCAGAGTCAAAGGCAGAGGACTCTTGCTAGCACCCAGTCCCCTCTAACTTTGCATCTCATCCCACAGCTTTCCAGGGCAAGCCTGATACTGTTCCTCTCCCTCATATAAACTAACATGTAGTTTAAAACTCTGCCAATGAGCCCTGCTAGTTCCTGAGCAAAAACTCTCCTCCCTCCCTGAGAAAGGTGAGTCCCATCTGGTGCCAGCATGCGTAGTACTGCATAGGCCACTTATTCCATCGTTAAAACCCCCAACATTTTGACAGTGACAGCAGCCATGGATCCATGTATTAATAGATTCAGCCTGTCTGTTTCTTCCAATGCTTCTGCCTTCAACTGGAAGTATAGAGGAAAATACAACTTGTGCCCCAGAGTCTGTTATCAAATACACCAAGGCCCTGAAGTGCTTTTTGATTGCCCTTGGACTACACGTACTACTTCATCAACTCCTACATGAAGGATCAGTAGCTGGTAGTAGTCTGAGGGCCACACCAAGCTAAGAAGTTTCCTGGTGATGTCCTTAACCCAGGTCCCACAGAAGCAGCAGATCTCCTAATGGGTTGGGCCCAGTTAAGATGTCATATTGGGGCATTAAGAGGGCATATTGGGCCCTCTGTTAAGATGTCTCCGCCCATATCAGAGGGCTGAAACAGGATGGTCTTTGAAGGTCTCTTCCAACCCAAACCATTCTATCATTTTGTGACCAGTGGCAGGAAGCTCAGCACAAAACCACAGTGATGTCTGGATGCTGAAACTCTTGCCCTGTGAGGGGGGCCTGAGGAAGTTGAGCTGCTTCAGCTTGGAGTAAAGATGACTTCTGGTAGACCACACAAAAGCCCACCAGAACCTATCGGAGGGTTATCGAGAAGTTAGAGCCAGCATCTTCACAGTGAGGCATGGCAGAAAGACTTTGTCCAGCTGCAGAAGGCAATGTCATTTCTGTTGTTCCATCTTTCCTTTTTCACAGTCTCAGAGTGACTCAGTCCTGTTGGCTGAACACATCAATTGCCCTTTACTGCATACAGTTTTAAACTAATAGAGAAGTAAAATTCTTGTCTTCTGTTTTTTTGCAGATAGTAGATAAGTGAGAGCCACGTTATCTAGTGCTCTGAGAAAAAGAAGTAAGATTTTAATGTACATTGAACCATGTACATTAAACATGTGAAACCAGTCCAAAAAGTGGAAGATAAATATTTCAGTAATCATAGATGTTAACAAGAAGGTATGCCTCAATAGGGCCTTGTAACTGGATTTTTCTTATTCTAAATGCTTCATGCCCTAGCACACGTCATCATTGTAGTCCGCCTGGAAAATGAATTATATATTCATAGAACTGACTATTACTAGTGATTGCTTTTAGTAAAAGTTGACTAACATCAAATAAAAGAAATTCCTAATTGAATCAACCACATCTGGATGTGTATTTTGCTGTCTACTTAGTGTTTATAACTAATGACAAGAATGTTTTCAAGGATACGTGCTCAGCTTGATTAGATATATGATCTGGTCCCTAATTATTAATCATGCAATAAAGAATTTATGGTGTAAAGTATTTATGATCTAAAAAATCTAGTTGCTCTAGGCAATCTAGCTTAGGACAAAAATGTAATGGTGAGGTTTTTCAAACACATGGAGCAGAAACAAAGTAGATTAGAAAATAACACAATCTGCTGTTGTGTTTGGATTTGTTTTTTTCTTAAAGTTGATTCCCCGAATCTGCAAGATTCAAGAGATCCAGAAGAAGCTGATGCCAACAACTTATTCAGAGCAGCAGATGCAAATACATTGTATCCTGAACTGTGTATTTTTGCTAAAGCTACTCTATAAAATTATTTTATCCTTCAAGCAATATATATTAGGATGAACAATGTTACAGTGTTACACTGAGAATTTTGACTATCCAATAATTTAATTGCACCTCTTGAAGATAAAAGCAGTAGGTAAAGGGTTTTCAGTCAATTTAAATCTGAAACCAGAATGTTTTTCTGAACATAAAATAAAATCAAATCAGGTAGATAAACATTATTTTAAATAACAACTAAAACAAACAAAAATATGGGGGTCTCAGGAGTACATAACATACAAAGAAATAGAAACTTTAGGAGAACATATTCAGTGCTGGAATTGCTGTGAGTATAATAAAATTAATATTATCAATTCAAAACTAAACAAAGGGTCTTTGTATCATCATTAGAATCACTGGGCTACAGTACTGGCTCAAATTACTTGAGGGCAAGATTTAATTGAAGTTCTAATGTTAATTTAAAGAAATGAAAATTTTTAAAGGCTTAGGAAATTTGAACAAGCATACCTTTGTTCATGTTCAAGAGTATTTATGTGTGAGGGATCAAAAGTAGGAAGAAAAAATGTATTCTAATTTAACTGACAATATGAAAGAGACTATTAGTACTTCAAAATCAAAAATAACAGTCATAAAGATGTTAACAACAAGGAATATTTTCTGATTAGCTATTAAACTGTCTCCACACTGCTCTAATATACTGTTTGAAATTATCTTAACTTCTGGTCAAAAGAAGCTAAAGCAAACCAATTCTGAGAAGAAATTATGTGTCTAGTTAAATATGGCAAAGATGCAGCTTCTATATTTCTTGTATTTCTAGTCAAATATTGGAAACATCTGAGTCAGCTGACAACAGAATAACGGGGGCAATGCCCCTTCTGTGTCTCCTCATTTATTTTTTTTCCTCTTCTCCCATAGGAAGTAAGATAGCTGTGAAACTGTGAACTGCAGAGAGGCTGCTCAGGCCAAGCCAGGAGAGCAGTCAGGTTTTTCTCTGCTTTAGTAGCACACCTTCTGCAGTCAGATTTAGCTAGCTCGGAATACTAGTGCATGAGCTGAAATTACACTTTGTGCTGGCATTGTACCATAATCCTAAACAGACTAGCCAAGCTGTTAAACAAGTTGCACTTGTAATTTGCACCACTTAACCTGTGTCTCCTTCACAATGAGATCACTCTGTGGCAATAGGGCTGAAATTCAGGCTGCATCTCAAAGCACTGATGTCCAGGTGTTCACAGACAGGAGTATGTATGGTACCCAAGTGAGCCATGAGAGTCAATACACCACCAACCAAATGGAGCCAAGAGGTATTCAGCTGAGCAGATGCAGGAGTCACCAACAGATACCTGCACACAACAGAAAAATTCCTTCCAGTACTTGAAGGGAGCCTACAGGGAAGCCAGAGAGGGACTCTTTGTTCAGAACTCCAGCGATAGGACAAGAATTAATGAGTACAAACTAAGGGAGGGAAAGTTTAGGCTGGGTATTAGAAAGGAATTATTTACTGTGAGGGTTGGTGAGAAACTGGAATGGGTTGCCCAGGGAGGTTATGAATTCCCCAACCCTGGCAGTGTTCAAAGCCAGTCGGGACAAGGTCTTGAGCAACCTGGCCTAGTAGGAGATGTCCCTGCCCATGCCAGCAAGGTTGGGACTAGATAATCTTTAAGGTCCCTTCCAATCCTTAACATTCTATGATTCTAATATTTTGGAAGCTGAGTCTACTGAATTCCATTAACCCCAGTCCTGATAGTATCAACATGAATATAAGCCAGCTAAATATCCTTGCAAAAAAGGAAAGAAAATGATTTCGTTACCATAAGGTCTAGAGCCACCCTGTTTTAGGCAACCATATCACACAAAGCTATTCTTAACCTGGACAGACTCTTCTGACTCCTTCCCATACTCTTCCCATTACTTCTTATAGGACCATCATTTTTGCTTCTCTGTTATGTTCACTTTGTTATGGTCCATGGAGATAAAAATTACTTTTTTTTTTCATGCTACTAATAGCAGACAATGTTAAAATAATTGCTACTTTTTGAGTTTTTAAAGAAAAATACATTTTTTTTCAGAGCAGGAGCTACTTCTTAATACCTTTTGTAGGAATTTAATATGTTTGCTTCAATGTTTTTTGCTTTAATATTTTAAAAATCACTCTAGACTTATACAAACTTTGACTGAAATTTTGCATTTTGAGGGGCATAAAATCCATTCTGTCTTGATGGTGGCTCATTAACAAGTTCTAGACAGTAATTCATAGTTAGATCATTTGATATGACTTCATTATATTTTGGTTAAAATAATTTGAAAAAAAAAATCTTTTTAACATCAGGTCTGAAGAAAAGTTCCTTAGGTCCAGAAAACTTTAAAATACAAGATAGAAAAATAAACCCCATTATACCTAAGCCGTAAGGGTTTATTTGTTTAAAAACCTTCCTGTGTTTACAAATTCAAGGGAAGTATATACATTTAAATTAACAGCACTGAAATAGGACCATCACTTGAAGGCAATATCTGAATAGGAAAATAAAACCAAAAAATCCTGGGTTTGATAGGCAGACAGAAGAATAAATGAAGATACAGATAAATAATGAGCAATTTGAGTTGCTGAAACCCTTCTCATTTCTCTCTGTATGCTAAAGGCAGCTGGAGGAAGGTATAAGCTTTTTTCAGTGCATGGTTTGATTTTACTTCCTTACTTTGCTTTCTTGGCATACTGCTTTATAGTAATACAGGCAGTCATTAATAACATAAAACACACTTTACAAGTGGTTTTCTTGCAATATAGACATTTATAAAAGAATTACAGATGGGAAAGTATGCCTAATGGGATTTCTTCTTCATTATAAAATTATCCTAATCTTAGCATTTTGCAATCACATCATTATGATTGTAGAACACATGGGGAAATCAAGTGTAGCTATGATGATAGCAATCTTTGCTAACATTAGCTGGTTCAGACCAAAACTGATGGATTGTCTCACTACCTAAGAAACACCTTTATGGAAACATTTACTGTAGTAAATTATTGGACAGAATTTCTCCTCACTACTTGTGCAATTTGATAAAAAGTATATTCAGTAGAGGCAGCTGCTAACTAAGATTCCATTACCTCACAGCTGTTGTTAAATTTAACATTTCAGGTTTGGTAGTAGCAAAACCTTCTGGAGGTGAATATATCTATCACGGTGCCAACTCTTCCTCTTTGTCCAATGGATTTCTATCATACCCATGCAATTTTAGGCCTCTACAGCTATCATGATCAGTCCTGTAGAAAACAATATCAAGCATGTTGGCACTCAGATATCTATGAATCTAATGTCTCTTTACTGGTATATGTAGTTTTCTACCCGCTTCCTTTTTCCTCTGTACCTAGCAGTACTGGGATATCTAGCTTTCCATGAGCTGAGACAAAATGAAATGCTTTCTCTACATTCCTTTTTTTCTGTCATTGTTTTCCAAACCTTTTAAATAAAAAGCAATCTGCTAAAGCCTGATTACAAGTAGCTTTTTGGAGTCTGAATTCACATTAGCATAATGCCCTCACAGTATTCCTTGAAAATGTGAGATTTTAGTACCATTCACTGTCTGAGGGTAGCCAGAAAGAGGTATGGATTTTCCATAAGCCTAGAAACATTTATTCTCACTTGGTCTTATTTGTAAAGTATATCTGGCTGCTATCTTGTACAGCTGTGTATCTTGATAACAAGTTTCTGAGTCCAATACATGATGAAGAGTATCTAATCTTCCGTACCTGTAGAGGAAGAACTGAATTTCAGAATTTCTTCTTGGAAAGGGTTTTTTAGCATTGGAATGGACTGCCCAGGGAGTGGTGGAGAAGCAACTGGTCATGGCACTTATTGCTATGGTCGAGTTGACAAAGTGGTGATTGGTCAAATCTTGAACTAAGGCACTGGAGCTGGGCAATGGTGTTTCTGGGCTCCCAGCTCCTCACCTGAATCCCTCTTGGAGAAGTATTTTTCACAAGGGCATGGAGTGAAAAACAAGTGGGAATGGCCTCAAACTGCCAGAGGGCAGGGTTAGATGTTAGAATGAAATTCCTTACTATAAGGGTTGCGAGACCCTGGTAGAAGTTTTTCAGAGAGGTTGTGGACGCCCCATCCATGAAGGTGTTCAAGACCAAGCTGGATGAGGCTCTCAGTAGCCTAGTCTAGTGGAAAGTATCCCTGTCTGTGGCAGGGAATTGGAACCAGATGATCTCTAAGGTCCCTTCCAACCCAAACCATTCTGTGATTCTGTGATTCTGTGATCTTGGCAGTCTTTGCCAGCCTAAGTGATTCTGTGATTCTATGAGGTGCTGTACAATGCAGATCGTCAGGCCTGATTTTTACTAGGCACACTCTCAGATATCCTCTCATTTCCTCATTCATGTCCAGAATATAACTCATTAAACAGGTAGATGGGCCATAAAGACAATCATTGGAGACCTGCAAGGGACATACCTTTGCAGCTACTGCCCTCTCTCCAGAGAAGCAGCTGGACCTTCTCACCAACATGTACAACAAAGAAAAAGGACAGCACAAAGGTTGTGATCTTTACTAGTGCCTTTGGAGAACTCCAGTTTCCCTCCTTTCTCACAGACCTTTGGCAGCAGGAAGCCTGTTTATACATTTTGTCCTGAGTTTTTCTAGCTAACAATTTGTGTATAATAAAATTTGCTGAACAACCAAACCATATTGTTTTAATACATCTCTTAGAATGTTAAGGAACTCCAATGCTGTGGTGATGGAAGACCATAAAATAGTCAAAGTAGTTGCTTTGTTTTATAATAAAAAAATATAGGGATTCTTTTAGCAGTCTGCCCAATGTCAACGCTTCAAATCTTGTTGGCTTCATGTTCACATCTTTTTTTCTCTTGTACTAAATCTTTTATCTAAGTTTTTCTTAGCTTTGATTAGTCAAAAGAGGAGAAACTGAATTCCTGTAATGAAATCTGAAATAATGAGTATGAGGCAGAAAATCAAACTTACATTACGTATGTTACATAAGAAAGCAAATTTTATGCAGCCAGGCAATTCCAGATGAGCAATCTGAAACCAGCTTTTTAATACCACAGACATCTCTTATTCAGTGCAATAGACTTACATAGGATTATTCTTATCCACCCAGAGGTCAGCTGGCTTGCTGTCATAATTGCTAAACGAGTACCTTTACCACATGACAGTTCATGCCTTGTGGCAAGGAAAGCTTTGATCAGAATCCCTGGAACCTGTGCTCCTTTAAATCATTTTCTGTCCTCTCAAAGGGAGTTCTAAGGAGTTTATCAAGCCATATGGTTTAACTGCTTAATTCTATGAGCTATACAGAACTTTTTCCTTTCTAAAAGATGCTGCTAATGATGATTATTAATAATTAATATGTTAGTGTGCATATCACAGTATCTTTAGCCATATATTGTTAGATATGCTATTAAAGCACGGTATACACAAATGCTGTGCCACTCTGAATATCAAATCCAAATAGACAGGATGGACCTATTATTTCCATTTCTACAGAAAAGGAAAATATATCTATAAGATTATATAGTTTACCAGAATCACAAAATAAACAGAAACAAGATGGACTGTCTGTGGTTATCAGTAGTTTTCCTAATGTTTCAGGCTCTTGCATATACTGAATTATTGTTCTGTCTTTCTAGAAATAAGTCACTTGCATTTTTTCTTTTGGAAGGCAGCAAAATTTTTTTTTTTTTTTTCTTTTTTAACTGATATTTGCATATATGGAATCCATTATCATTCATAATAGTTAGTTTAACAAACTTGACCAATTAATTATGCTGTGTTTATGGTACAGTGCTGCACTTTCCATTCCAAAGTATGAAAATGCAGCCTGTGGCTTGCTGTGATGATTCTCCATCTAGCTCTAACACAAATTCATTCCTGTTTTTATTCTATTTTTATTAGAATGTAACTTGAAAGACTTGCCTTCTGCCATCCTGGTGGAAGAAACAATTCTCTCAGACTATAAAATTTTTTCATCAAAGCCAATTACCTCTTTTTACTTCAACTTTCAAGACCCATGGCACTGTTTTTAGACATAAATGTCTTTGTGGCTTTTGTTTTTACCTGTATCTCTCTTTTTCACCTGCTATAGTTATTGTTTTATTTTATTTGAAATTTTGAAGGTAATGATTGTAACTTCACAGATCATCATTTGATGGATAGTGTTCCTATTCAGTCTGATTAGAGAATATGTTACTACATTAATTACATCAGTTAGCAGTGCATTATACTGGTTTGTGTGGCTGATTGAACTGCAAACTTTGTAAGAATGAGCAGCTGCATGCTATAGAAAAAAAAGAAAGCAAATTCTAAGAAAATGAGTAAGTTCCTGGACATTCTCACAGATCCTTGCATTCTTTTTGTTTCTGAAGAGTCAAAGAGAATAGGCCTTTTATTATGAACTGGTGGTGTGACTTTAAAAAAAAACCAACTATATCTTCTACTTTATTCATCTAGTTACTGGCTGCTTATAGAAATCTCATACTTTTTCTTATTCAGCTTTGTTACCAGATGGCTTATGTTTGATTATTTTTTTTGATTGTCAGCAGTCAGCTGAGCAGCAATCTCTTGTCTTTTGTAATTAATTCATATGCTCTGTATATTAAGCAATACTGCCTAAATACCTACAGAACTCTAAACCATGACTTTGTGCAATCCCTAGCAAAAACACAGGCTGGGAACTGACTGGGTGGGGATCAGCTTTCAGAAAAGGCCCCAGAGGTTCTGACTGATAGCAGGCTGGGAATGAGCCAGCAGGTATCACGTCTGCATGAATCCTTCTTCTGGAAGCAAGGGAGGTCAATACTGGGCCATAATAATAGGACAACAGTCAGAACGTCAAGAGAAGCGTTTATCTTCTCTGACCAACATCTGTTAAACTACATACAGAGTTTTGCACTCCCATCCCCACCTCAGTACTCGAAAGATATGGATAAATTGGAGTGAGTTCAATATAAGGTCACAAGGACAGGACAGTCAGTGGCCAAAGGACTTTCAGCTATGAAGAGAGGTTGAGGGAACTGGGCTTGTCAGCTGAGAGAAGAGCAACAACCTCCTCCCTGCCTTTGGGAGCAGGTTCTTCACAGTGTGTACAGTGGGAGGGTGAGAGACGACAGGCATGAAAAAAGGTAAATTCAGTTTGGTATAAGGCAAATTTTTTCCCTGTGAGGAGAGACAAGCAGTGGAACAGGTCACCCAGAGAATTTGTACAGTCTTTTTCTGTCCTTCAGAGTTTTAAAGACCTATCTACATAGCTCTGAGCTGTCTCATCTCATAGCTGACCTTCCTGTGAGCCAGCAGTTATTCTAGAGACAACTTCAAGTTGCTCTTGAATTATCCAGTGATTCTAATCTGGAGTAACGACTCCATGGATTGAAAGCTGAGAAGGTAGTAAATGCACGCAGAACTATGATAACAAGGAACTTGTGGCACACCCTGAGGGCAAAGCACTGACTGGGTGACAATAACTTTCATCTCTTTTAGCCTGTTTGCACCTGTGCAAGGAGCTTATGTCTGTTGTGCTTGCATTCAGGCTAAATTATTTCAGTATTGTGAACCTGTCTAAAGATTCTGCAATGATTTAAAGGTGATTGCAGGAACACCAACCTGTCTTTTTACAATAAATAAGGGTAGGAAAATTCAGGTAGCACTTTCAGTGTCTTCCTGCCCATTATTATACTTTAAAGAACTGATGGATACTTGCCCAGTTTTTCTGTTGTAATGCCACATTACTGACTAGGTCTTCTAGTCAAACTATTATATGATCACTAAATTCAAATACCTTCTACACTAGGTAGTTTTATAGGTCTGTATATGAACTTAGTAAGATCTTAAAAATGCATGAAGTTTATGTGGTATATATTTATCAGTGAAACCTAAAAATCCAGATATTTCTTGTGAAATATTTCCTGGACTACTGCTTACTTCTTAAACTATTCCAAGCTGAAAATTATAAATACCTAGATATAATGGTCTAAATAGTGCCTCAAGGGGCATAAAAAATGTTCTTTTCAGAGGACAAAACTTTTTTCTAGTTGTAGATCAACTACATGAAGAAGTTCTTGTTCAAAATAGAACTTGCAATGCTCCCTGTCATCCAAATCAGGAATCAGAGTGTGATTTATTGTTTTACTTACTTTCTTCAGATTAACTAGATGAAATAAACATAATTACACCAAGTTTTAACTGATTTTACTTAGCAAAGACTATACAGATTCAGTTTGTGGATTCCTTCCAAGTGTTTACATGCATATGTGCAAAGACATTTAATTAAATCAGAGGAGGAAAGCAGTGGTAGTCATTTTCCCTGGTTTTGTTGGTAGTTAATTTTACTGGCTTCACTGTATTTGAAAAAGTCTCAACAGATATCTTCAACAGCAGAATGGTCCAGCACACATTCTCACCTCCCAGAAAAACGCTCTAAAGCCCAAGAGGTAAATTAGGCTGGGATGTAAAGGACATTTTCTTCACTTTATTTGATACGGGCTGCTACTCAACAGAGTGTGTTAAGTTAAATAAGGAAGAGTGTGTCTCTGAGTATAAAAAAGAGATGTTTATTTTGTGTTACAGTGTTATCTGATAAAATACATCTATTTGCAGTCCTGCATGCAGATGTAGATGTTAACTTTCTTCTCGTCTCCTTCACCTGTGCTGTGGATATTGAATGGACACCTAATGGCTTCTGGGACATTCAGGACACATTTTCTTTCGTACATGTAGACCTGCAGATCCAGTTCTGAAACTGTGTGATTCCAGGCTGCATGCTATTGTAACCACCTCACTTGGGATTGTGAATTTCATTATTATGACCAAGCTTAGCCACCTTTCTTGTCTGCTTGGCCTTGATTTTGATCATAATCTGAAGCCTGTTGGCATCCAAAAAACATACACTGTGAATGTATGGATACGACAAATGCACTGTAGTAAATCTGTCTAGTGTTGATACTCTCTGCTCCAAAATAATTTTCAGCTTGGAATAGTTTAAGAAGTAAGCAGTAGTCCAGGAAATATTTCACAAGAAATATCTGGATTTTTAGGTTTCACTGATAAATATATACCACATAAACTTCATGCATTTTTAAGATCTTACTAAGTTCTTACTAAGACCTATAAAACTACCTAGTGTAGAAGGTATTTGAATTTAGTGATCAAATAGAAACCTAATAATCCTCTCTTCCTGAAGTCAGATGGGGCAAATAACAATTTCTGTATCACAAAAATACAAGCATTTGATCAGAAATCTTGTAATTTGAGCTCTTTTTGACAAAAAACAACAAGAACAAGTCCAGCCATTGCTGCTTGTTTCAATCTATCTCAGGATCACCCAGTTCAATTAATGTACCGCAGTCATGAACAATGACACTGAAGAGTGCTAGCTGCAAGAGAAAAAACTAAGTAAAGCTGTGTTAAAAGTGTATATTTTGCAGATTAAAGAGCATTTCAGTGCTAAAGTGGGAAAATAGGTTACTGGCTAGAATGGAATAGAGACATAATTTTAGAAAGATAGTGAACTCATTCAAATCAGTTCAGTTCATCCTTGAAATCAGTGGGCTTTAGTATCATAGAACAATGCAGGAGATAGGGAGCTTTCTAGATTGGTCTCACTTGAATCACATTTTTATCTAATGTAACTGTGTAAAAACAGGATGGAAACACAGTTTTAACTGATCAAGAACATAAGCAGGTGCTGATATAGTATAGATTACAATGGACTGATCATTTTTCAAATATGTAACTGAACCCCATTATCTGACCATGTAAAACCTTGGTAGTGTTGAATATGTTATCAAGAGACAAAAGAGGTGCCAAAATGAGCAAGCAGATGAAATAGATGACATAGATGAATGTCAGAAACAAAAGCTAGCAAATGAGCTGTGGGAACAGATGGAGTGTGAATCACTGCTGTTATAAGAACTTACATTCTGGGGAAAACTTGAGTAGAAATAAAAACAATAATTTTCAAATAAAGTTTTACAGCCTGTAAAAAAAGTACAGTAAACAAAGGAGGATAATAGAGGAAAAGAGAGGAACAAGGAAGTGTTGGACAAGTGCATAATGACTAGCAGAGCACAATATACAGCAAGGATGAAAAGAGTTTTCAGTTTCTTACTAAAACCTGAGCAAGCCTCTGAAGTGCTTTTGGCAGCCTGAACAAGTTGTAGGAATGTTTGTTTTAGCTAGTTGTAACACAGGAATGTGTAGCTATGGACTAATAGTTAATACGAAGGGTCTGTGCCTAGGACAGATATCAACTTCATAATTACAGGAAGACGTTGAGAAAAAATAATGCTAATACATGTTAGGGTTTTTTTTCAATTGTTGCTGATATTAAATTTATCAAAACTTATATTCTAACATTCCAATCATTGATTGTTTGACTACCTTTGACAAGCTGGTCTGTGTTCTACAGTTTATAACACAAATGGATTCTGACGTGATGGGACTCAATGAATTTTACTATAAATAATATGAAATTCCATGAAAAATCACATATGGTGAGCAGCAGCTACCATCTGCCAGAAATTATGGGCAAAAAATTCGTCACTGAATTATTAATACAGTGCTATAAATTCAGAAATGCTTTGCTGATAATTTGCTTTGTAAGTGTTTCATATAGCAAAGCATGGTGTAAATCATGGCCTGTATTAAAAACTGTTAGGGCCCTAAACAGTGGTGGGTTTCTTAGAGGAAGAACTCCACGTACATAATACAGACAATCAAAGAACCACAGCAAATGCAGGCCAAGTTTTTGTGGGGGTCTAAATAATCTCTGACAGGGCTTGTAAGGGGAGAGGTATCAGCTCTGCTGTCATTATAGGAAACAGCCTTTCTTAGAATTAGCAAAAACAGTGCCAGGAAAGTCTTCCTAGCATATTTTTCTTCTGTTTAGAGTTTTTTTGAAAGTACTGATGGACTATAATAGAGGCTTCCATGGTCCTTGGATACAGTAATGATTGGTTTCTCAGAAGTACTTAAGAGAGATGTATGAGACAGATGGGCAATTAAACCTCTAGCGATTTTTTTGTTTCCTGGAATATAAAGAAGTTTACATAGCCCTTACTGCTGTCTCTGATATTCCCTTTCTTACATAACATGTTCTTTGATGTAGTTTCTTTTTGTTTGATTTGATTTCATTTAAGATTTTATATTAAAATAATGACAATTTCATATAATTTTTCAGATAATTTTGCAGCAAGGCAGTACAAAATGCAAGAATACCTCATGGATTAATATTAGATCCACATTCAGATTATAAATGTGTTTTCAATACCAATCTTTAGTTTGTTATGACTGATGCGCTCCTTTTTCTTGAAACTTGCCATTTTGCAAAGTTTTACTCTCCTCTTCACTCATTATATCTTTTCTCCAATCTTCAGGATTAAGATTTATCTAGCAAAAGTGCATTGCATTTTCTTAAATACAATTATCTATTTCCAGATCACTTGCCATATGTTATCTATCTAATTTTGCATTTTTGGATTTATGTGTGTGTGTTTCACATGTTATGATTCAGTTGTAATTAAAAAGTGTAATCAAAGTTGACTTTTTCCTCCTGCCTAGATCAATAAAGAGAATATCAAATAATCTCCATTCCAATACACTTCCAGAAAATAACACTTCATTTCCTGTCTTAGAAATCTCACAGGAATCTTATGAGGCAGGTTTTATTTCTGGCTGATATTTTCCTCTGATTCATATTAATTAACTGTATAACCATATAAGATGTCTCTTTTTTTTTTTTTAATTTTATCTATAGCAAAAAGTATGAACTACAACTAAGCTTACAATCCTAGACTTTGAAATTCAGTTGCCTTACTGATTATATTACATTGAAAAGACAAAGAGATAGGTACTGAGGACTATTTTAAACAGTACAGGCCATATTCAATGTAAAGAGATCCTGAACCATATTAAAATGATGATTAAAATTTAATCGAAAGCTTGAAACATCACTTTCAGAACTATTGAGACAAGTGACTGGAAATAGAATAATTTCATGGAATATACTCATGATATAAAAAATCCAGACCAGTAAATAGTGGATATTTGGAAATAAATATAAGTCATTGTGACTGGCTTAGAAACAGTCAAAACCACATCATCTGAAGAGAGAGAAAGTGTTTTACTTACCGAAAAAGGCCAGTGCACATGTAAGTTTTGTTTATTACGCCAACGGTTGTGTCCATGTATACCATACAGACACTAAAATTACAAGGAGATAGAAACTGATAAGCCAAAGAACAACAAAACTAATTTTTTGTGAAGGAGAATCAAGAAATAATCATATCTAATTAATCATCTCAAAGGTAGTCACAAAGAAGGTGAAAAAGCAGACCACGTGAAACTATCAAAAGTGTAAAAAAAATAACAGTAGGAAAGCATAATAGCACAATAAAGTGGCAATATTTGAATGACTCTTAGGACATCCTGCTGACACAAAAGGCTATCTTCAGAGAGGAAAATTACTCTTTGAAAAATGAAGAGAAAGGACCACATTTTTTTGGTTGATATAAAAGTCTCCTTTCAGCTAGTAGTAGCGTCTTAAATGAAGAAACTGATGTTTTATGTCCTTGTGTTAAATAATCTGATATTCATTATTTAAATATACAGAGAGAGCAGAAAAAAATGGAGCTAAAATATAGCCCTTCTGCATTTCATTGAAGGAGAAACAATAAAATTATTCTCAGGATATTTTTCTGATAAGTAAAATTGTACGTAAATAACAAAAGATATTCCTACTCATTAGTTTTAAGAAATACAGCATTTCTTCTCAATTTTCATTGCTAATCTGAAATGGAAGGTAAGTCCTGTACTATAGGTGGTTTAGATTTTTCACTTATTCTACTCAAGAAGATAAAATAGTTTCTTATTTTTTGAATCTAAAACCTTCTCCCTTCTTTATCACCCCTATGTATAAAGACCCCCTGAGAAATTATGAAAAGACAGCAGGAGGCTAGACTTTTCTGAATATGATTCATTCTGAAGAAAAATGAACATATTTTAAACAGCACTGCTTAGGCAGGAGAATCTGTTCTTCTATGATGTTCCTTGTGTTCATTTGGATTCTAGAGTTTCAGAAAAAAAACCATCAGTGACTGTGAAATATTTAAAATAAGGTAGGCAGAACTGGATGGGTTTTTAGATCCAATTTATCCAAAAGTGTCTCAGGGTACAGGGAGTGGACATTTTCCTAAATTAAGGTTAATTTTTTTGCTTAAAAAGGAGCAAGGCATTTGAATATGTTTCAGTGTTGTGGTTTCTTGGCACTGTTAGGATTTAAAATAATTGAAAAAACTTCTTCCACTTTGTTCAACCTTTGTTCCTAGTTTCAGTTTAGGGTCAAAATCATATTTTCCTATTTGGAAAAGACACACACAATGAAAAACTTCTGGTTTCATCTACAACAACACAAATCCTTAATTTTTCTACTAATTTCAGCATTTCACTTTACTTATCTTTTGCCTTAAGACTACCTTGAAGCCCCATACTGTTACCACATTTTTGGATGATGTACATGAGTGAAAAAAATGCAGGAAAAATTCCAGCATACTTTTCTTTCCACGCATGATAGAGATTTTTGTCACATATCATGTATACTGTAAATATGCTGTGCACAGAGTAGATTCTTGGACAGAGCATGAATGAAAAAGCACAGAAAATTTTAGACTGATAACATTGCTTTTATTTAATAGGATCTGGCTGCTAAATTATTACTATTGCTATATATTTTTAATATTACTAAATAAAACCGGGTACTTGTTTTTGCAATTAATGTTTCCTTTTTTTTTTTACTTCTTTCTCCTTCTCCTTCTTATTAATAAGAAAATTTTTATAATTATTTAAAACCCCACAGCTGGATTTCAAAACTGCTTAAGCTCCCATTTTATCACTGAGGCAAATAGCTAAATTTTAAAAAGAACTCTGTAATAGGGACATTGGGAGGCACTATGTTAAGACCATCATGCAAAAAAGATTGGTGATCTCAGGGAGAAGAATGGATGAGACCCCCTCTGAAACACATTTTCAACTTTATTGTATATCCTTTCCTACCTCTGTTATTTCCTTAATAAGAACTAAGATTTTTTTTCCCTCATCCATA
Source organism: Dicrurus megarhynchus (assembly GCA_013399195.1). Classification (NCBI taxonomy): domain Eukaryota; kingdom Metazoa; phylum Chordata; class Aves; order Passeriformes; family Dicruridae; genus Dicrurus; species Dicrurus megarhynchus. Next base: position 95,589 of record VXAD01009316.1, read on the forward strand.
GACCTATTCTAGACGAAATGACTTCAAGGATTCCAGCTTTTCAATTCCAGTAAATTTGAGTCAGTACAGAAACTGCATTGCTGCTGTTTCAGTGAGCAGAATAAGTATTAAACCAAAACATTCTTCAGACTGGATGAGGATGAAAACCTTATTCAAATGGCTGTAAGTGGTACACACAAAAATACCAAGAAAGTATGTTTTAATTGACAGATGGAGATAATATTTGTTTTCTATGTGTGTGTGTCATAATTACAGCAGGAATTATGCACCATTCTTAATATTAGTTTGTTTCAGCTTTATAGAGAAGCACTGATCTACTCCAAAAAAGTTCTGTTTCCAAGTCCAGATTTTTCTTTTCAAATTTATTGTAAGGCCACCACCATAGATCAAACTATTTTCTAGGACACAGACATGACATCGAGATTCATCTCACCTTACCTTACATTGTTAAAAACTCAGCATCAAATCTCTCTGACTATCCTGCATTCCTTCTGAAAGACCATGGAGAGAAGTATATTCTTCAAGAGTGATTCAACTCATCTACCTTAAGTCACACTGTGAAAGTGTCCATCTCTCTCTGTGGGCTGTGAAAGGAGTTTTGTAGTTAACCTAAAGTTAGGCATGCTGTACACTGTAGAATTCTGAAGTAAAAGTGAATCATCTTCTCTAATTTTGTTTCCTTAGAATTAGTTTGCAAATGCAATTCAGCACATAATGTTTTCTATTGTGGTGCAAGATTCCCCATAGCTTAAGAATCAACGATAATATATAATAATTATGTGTAGTTATTCTAATAAAATAATAATTATAATTTTATCTAATGTTATATTTGTGGCATCTACTGGATGATTAACTGAAAATGGCAGCTTACTGGTTAATAACAACCTTTTCTTACATGTTAACCTCCCTGGATCTGAGAACATGTATTTCATTGCTGATCATCTGAATTTGAAGAATCCTAAATTCAAATTTTTTTGGGTAGTGATTAAATCTTAAACTCAAAATAATGTGTAAATATAGATAGACCTGGGCAGAAGAGAAAGCAGTAAATATGTACTACATTTCCTTAATTTTGCTAGAAGGGGTGGAAGAAATAAAGGCTTGTCTGCTTAGGCAGTGTAATCATCTATGGATATTCCAGATGTAATAATATTAAAAGTTTTCTTTGTTAAGGATAAACATTTCTTTCACTTCAGACAAGAAACAAAAATTTATTGGTAGAACAGGGACTTAACTAAGTTTTCATTAGACCAAAACTGCTAAACTACTCAGCACATCCACCTTTACATCAGTCCTGTTTTTGTGAGATACTATTTCATCAGAGAGTACTTCAGTTTTGGTTGCTTCTGGGAAAGTGTTTTAATTTATTCCAGCTACAAATCTGTCTCATGTTTTTTTAACCAGAGCTTGGTGTGATGTAGTCACAGCAGAATAAAATTTCCTGCCATTACTTTCTGTGACACCTACAAAACAAGGAGAAGCAGTCAAACTGTGCAGACCTGGAAGAGGCACCAGGAGGCCCAGTGGTCCACTCACAATTGCAAACCCAGGAATAATAGGATAAATCTCATTTGCCCAATCTGTTCCCGAAAATTTTCTGTGATAGAAAGTTCCCCTTTTTTCCTGAAGTAGTGTGTCCCAGAGCTACTTATCTTTTGCTTTCAGATATTTAGTGTAAATCTCTATTGCTTTAATTCTCTTCCTTGTCTGTTGCTCTTGTTTTTCTGCATATACCACAAAATTACATTTTTCAAACTTTTAGTTAATTGTAAGATCATCCCTGAGATTTTTCTTCTTAAGTGCAAGCAAACTCAATTATCTCAACACTTCCTCATGGCTCATGCTATCACTATTTCTACTTTCTGTGAACTTTCTTCGATTGCACCGCGTGCTGTGAGCTACCATGCTCAAAAGCTGGACACTGGATGCCTTAGCAGCTCAAGCAGCAAAGAAGAATGACTGCACATATCTTACAGACAGCACTGTTTCTATGTCTTGGGGTGGTGTCTGCCTTTCTCAAGCCTGCGTGGTGTTACTGACTTGTGCAGTTCACAATCTATCCCTTACAGGTGTTTTCTTCTGTATATAATAGACTTGTTTGTCATTCTGTATCTTCTATCTGTAGATTATTCCTACAAGATTAGGAGAAATTTGTATTTGCTCTTATTGGACTGAGTGCTTTTTATCTAAACATTTATTTTTTAAAACCTTCATTTAATTATAACCCTGTTCCCTGTTAGACTTGCAGCTTTCTACAGTTTTTGTGTTCTGCAAATAGAAAAGCATCCTCTATTTTTAGGCATTAATATCATTAAAATGATTTGAAATAACACTAGAATATTCCAGAAAAGTTCCTTGGATGTCTCCTCATTGCTTTTTGTCTTTTCTATGTATCACTTCAAGTACTTCATTTAGTGTGGGCTGTGTGGTTTAACTCCAGAGAGTTAAAAATTAGATTTATCCTCACAAGTCATTTAGGATCTATTCCAAGCACTATATGAAAATCAAATCAATGTGCCCAGATGTTTAAGATTCATCCCCTTATGAGATATCTTTGATCTCTGGAAATCTTTACCCCTACACATGGTCCATTTTCTTCTTTGACCTTTGCCCAGTAGACGAATATTCTCTGTTTGTGACCAGTCTTCATTGATTTGATAGTTTATTTCAGAACTCTCCTTCAGAAGGACGCAAAAACTGCAAAAAAATAAAGAAAGAAATTTTATATTAAGAAGAGAAAAAAAATCTTCCCTGCTTTTTACATCTTTTCAGCAAAGCAACAGAATTACAGAATAAAAACCATAAGAGGAAGCAAAAATCCAGGTATCAAGTGGTTCAGAAAGTGTTTTCCAGAAGCTATTCCAAGAAATGTTTCATTATTTCCCTACTCACACAAAGATAATTTATGTAAAAAAATATAATACAATAAATGTTCAATAAATCGAAAATCTGTAGGAATTACCCTAGCACATATAAATCCTTTTTTAAAACTAATTTTTTCTATGGACACCTCGGAGAACTTTATAGAGGACATCCTCAAAAACTCAATTCCTTATATTTGTCAAAAAAATAAAGCAAAATATTATAATTCTCTAAAAATAATAGAGACTATTTCAGAAAATTTTGCCTCTGTAATTTTGAAGAACTTACTGCTGTTCAATACCTGTCAGTAATTGTGTCAATTTTCAGAACGAATAATCAAATATTTCCTGTCATCAGCCCTTTGAATTGGAATAGTATTTTTCTTTCCAATAGATTCATATTAAAACATCAAAGGACTAATTTTAAATTATCACTTTCTATTCAAGGTTAAGCTAACTTTTTAAAATAACTTCCTTTCACTCACTAAATACCACCCAAAAAGAAAAATTCTTTTCATTTTATAGATGGTTTCCTTTAGAAGAATGTACAAAAAATAATTTTACTCACATTTATTTCCTCACCTCTCTAATTCAGATTTTTGACTGAGGATTTGGAGCTATTATATAATGATATGCTAGCATAGATGCAAGTTCTCAGATTCATTAAATGATCTTTAAAGAGGTTTATATTATGTATTGATTTCCTAATCTGCTTAAATCTATTGGGTAGCTGAAGACAGTGAAAAAATGTGTAATAAAAAACATCATTATAATTTAATCGACATATACTGTAATTTTTTTCAATATTAAAGGAATTATTGTCTTGAATTCTCTAATCAAATTTATGTCAAAGACTAATATCCCACAAATTATCAAGGCTTTCCATTTATTTGATGATACTTTTGAAAAAACTTACTTTGCAAGTTAATATTCTTAATGAGTGATTTCTGGAAAACTTGTCTTAATATAATCTGAATTATCACAACTTATTGATCACAGTCTGCTATCGAAGATTCTCCCATTAATTTCTTAAAGCAAGTTAGGAGCTGACAGACATGTGAATATATTAGTTAATGTATAGAAAGCATTAGCAGTATACATGATGGCACTATTTAATTTATTTATGAACTCCAAATTCTTTTTAGGTTTAAAACCTGTTATTTTCTGGTGCTTGCATTGACTTAAATGTATCTTATTTTATATTCTACTGTAGATCTCTTGCTTGCTTGCTCTTTTTTGCTGGTATACAATAATTGATCTATTCACATGATAAGACTTCTACATGTAGTCATAAGGGTACTTGAATGATGTACTGGAAAACAGACAAGTGCTCTGTGGGGAAAAAAAATCTTTTTATGCTTTAAATATATGGAAATGTGCAGATACAAGCTTATGAGACTTTCTGCATTTTAACAAAATTCTTTGATGAAACATTAAAATCTTTTTTTTTCTTTTGAGACTCGATTATGGAACATTAAATCTCATAGCTATTGTGCTTAAAACTCTGTTAAGTAGATGTTAATGTTCTCATTCAAAATTCAGAGAAATAGTACCAGTTTCTTGGAAGAGAAAACACTTCATCCACATAAGCTGAATAAAATACTATTTCAAAGAAGAAAGTAGAAATACATGAAGAAAAAAAAAATGCCTGTCTCCAGAATAGCTTTAGGGGAAAAAAGAAAAAAGATTGTTGTGTGGAGCTGGACACCAGGAACAGAAGTAAGGAAGGAAGCCTTGGTCCCTTAAACTCAGTGAGAATCTTCAGGAGAACCTTTCACTAGCTAGGCAGCAGCCATCATGTAGCACACACAGATATATAAACTATGGCCTGGATTGTGTATGCGGTTAGAAATAATCAGCTCATAAAACAAACACAATAGAGAAAACAGTGACTCTAATCAACTTAAGATTTCAGATGTATGAATTGTAAAGTGAAAAGTCATGAAACAAACAGGAACAAAATTTAGTATGTGATTACAAATATTTACTATACTTCCTAATTTAGTTATGCCTGATTCATTCATGTGACCCATTGATATGAAATCCAGCTGTTTATTCAAGAAGAATGAAGTCAGAAAAAACTCCAAAGACAATTTTTTTTTTTGCATGGTAAGGAAGGGGGATGAATGTCTGAGAGTTGTGGCAAAAATGAATAAACGAAATCATGAGCCATGTCTTTTTGCACTTCATAAAATTTTAATTTGGGATAGATTATTTTCCGAACGGTTAGTAGGATCTAAAGCAGAGAATTGGTGACAAAAACATAGTAAAACTACATGGTTATCAATGGGGAAAGGAATTGAGGAGTAAATATACACCCAAAAATATTTTAGAAAATTTGGGTAGAGACTTTTGATGGAGGAGATGGAAAAGCATTTTCTCCTTTTGTCTGTGACTCCAGCAGTCTGTTATTAGTTGACAACAATTAATTAAATTAAAGTTCTCTGATTCAAGTCAGGTATGCCCATTGCAGTACGTGGTGAGTGCTTTCCCTTTCCTCATCTCAACCTATGAGGTTTTTAATCTTATTTTTTCTCCCTGTCCTGCTGAGGAGGGGAGGACAGAAAGGCTTAGTGGGCGTCTGGCAGCCAGTCAAGGTCGTCCCACCACTCTTGTATTGAACATTACTCCAAAGACACAACTGCTTTATTTTTACATTAAGGTCAGAAGCCAAATGAAGTTGGAAATTGTTTTTCTGAACAAGTTATGACATCTTGGACTCTGCCAGTTTCAGTGGTGATCACTGCTATATCACCAAGACAATGAAGTATGTTTGATATTAAAATAGCAACACGGGTACTTATGTTTTGTAAGGGAAGTTGCCGTCCACAATATCAATTTCAATTGTATCAAAGTGTAGAAGGGGAAAAAGATTGTATTGTCTTCCAACTATGAGGCATCATCTTTCCATGCAATTTTTTGCTGTTTGAACAGGCTTTTCCCCTCAATTTACACTTTTGAAGAAATGTGTGAATTGCAAAGTAGATGTTATTTTGGGAATTTCCCACTACAAAGAATTTAAGAGGAAACATTTTCACTTATACGGCATATTTAGCAAATCAGTTAAAGGATATAAATAATAATTAACAAGGATAATATAATTTCCAAGGCCAGGGGGAAAAAATTCCAAAATGAGTCAGCTTTAATTTATTTTTCTTTAATATGATACCACCTTGAACAAAAATGGAGATTTTTTTCCCTTGAATACAAAGTTAGTCTCATGAGAATATTTATAAATATAAAAACCTCTTTTTGAATGTGTGTGTTTGTTTCAACTACTTAGCATATATAAAAGCATAACTAGACAGAAATTTTAATCATCATAAGCTTTACCTCTCAGGTGAATGAATGACTTATGTTAAAGTTACTCTGTGGCCTTTCTATCAAAACAAAAAAAAACCCAAAAAAACCAAACCAAACCAAACCAAACCAAAACAAAACTTCCAAGTGATTTAAGGACTGAGTCTTCTCCTAACTACTAATATTTACAGCACCTGGGTGTAAACTTTGGGCTGTGAATAAATGTCAAGATATCCTGGTTAACTTATGCCTTTTATATTACTAAATGACAGAGAAGATCAGCTATACTCACATTTGAAAAACAGGTCATGAACGGAGAGCTCTGAGGACAACCAGTAACTAACACACACTTCGACCGATCTAGATCCTCCATTGGTACAAATCAATATAATTCCTGCAAAGAAAATGGGCTCTGTATTGATTTACCTCCTTTGTGAAAATAAGCACAGCACTTGGCTCAGCTTCCTGTGTGAAAGAGAACTTTGCTTGGCACAATGGAGAAGAAAATAAGAACTGAAATTTTCCAAGAACAATAAATAATTAAACCTGTCCAAGAACGGATGTTTCATTACTGTTGTCTTTTCTATATATTTTTTTTTTAAAGTTGGAAAGATTAAAGCATATTTATTAAGGAGACAGTACTAGTCTAAGTTTTCATGGTGTAATTCCACACAGCATCACTTTTATTTGGAAATGGTATTAAGTTTTTTCAAGGATTCTTTAAAATTGTACATATTAATTAAATAAAGTTAGGAAAACCTTGCTAATATATTTTCAAAAATTAGAATTTGCTGACATTTTCCATTGAAAATCAATGCTTCTGTACAAAACAGCCAATCTTAATAAAGCATGTGAGAGAAGCATATGCAGAATCAGTGCAAAGATTGCTTACAGATAGGGACAATGTAGCAACCCATGTCCAGATCCAAAGTCAACCTCACCTTTAGAGCTCTTCTACCTATATTCAACAGGTAAACAGGAGACATATGCCCCTGTTGATAGGGTAAGCATCTCAGAAAATTCTGATCTGATCCATCTAAAATAAAAATGGTAGAGCCTCCCTTTGGCTGCAGCACATGCACAGTAAACTTCAAAGACATAAAGGCAACAAAAAAGCTTTTCATCAATCAGGAAAGACTTTTTCCACGTTTTTCCTCACGGTATGTTCCTGATGTATTCTACATAGAAATGCTGACAATGAAGGATATGCCATGAGTAATGAGAAGTTGGGTACTTAATGCCTCAGATAAGGGAGAAAAGTCCACAAATGTGTGAATTTAAGAAAAACAAGATTTTAGATGCTTCCAAAGATTTTAATGTGGTTTGCATCTTTCATTTTGGTTAAATCAAAATATTTGACCAATAAGTGGTTGTCATGGGTTAGCATAGTTTGAGTTTTTGAGGAAAGACTCCTTCAGCCTCGGAAGTGATTTTTTGCACAGAGGTGCTTACAGTTTCCTCTAGACCTGACCTAACCAATCAACTGGCTAGTTGGAATATTGACAACTTCTTTAAGCCACTTAAGAAGCTTGGTACGCCTCTGTGATACACATTTAAGAACGAACAGAGCCCGGGAAGCTCTCTCTGACTTCCGGCCTTCGGACAGGTAACTGGGGGAGGCCCGGGGCACGGCCCAGCGGGGCCGGGCCCTNTTCGTGTGGAGATGTCTCCATAGCATGAGCAAGAGGGACTCCTCTTCCTAGGTGGACTGAGAAAAGTTCTTACAGAGATGGTAAACTGACTCTGGAAAACCTTGAGGGTTGTTTTTTCATGTTGTTGGTGGGAGGAGGAGAAGAAGGTGGGGGGAGGAGAAGTGTTCTGAAGGTTTAGTCTAACTTTTTTTTCTGCTTTTTAGTTCTGTTAATAAACTTCTTTATGCTTTTAAGGTTTAAGTTTTGTGCCTGCTTTGCTTTTCTCCTGGTTCTTATCTCACAGAAGGAAAATAAGTAAGTAATGGGCATTTTGAACCAAACCACTACACTAAAATTGGTGTTTCCGCCCGGTTCCCAAACTGTACCCGCTACAGTGGTCCAATGTTTTGCTCAAATGCTGTAATGATATTGCAAAAAGTCCTAATTGCAGTGCAAGAGTATTGCCATTGTTTCTGCATTATGTGTGGTGCTTATGTGCAAGCCAAGTCTAATATGTCTCAGGATTAGAGGCAGCTGGGTTTAAGGAGATCAACTTTAGGAGATCAAATTTAGGTTTGCTTCCTATTGAGGGAAAAAAGGAATTAACTTTTGCAGTTAATGTTTTTACATGAATGGGTAAATTGATTGTGTGACAGTCACATCTGAGACTTTTATATGTAGTCTTTATGAGAGGGGATTATTTAAAATTAATTACTGCATTCAATTTGTTTTCCTTGGTTGATAAAAGAGGTTTCCATTTTAATTCATCCTATAGTTATAATTGAAGTCATGTTCAAACTGGTATCTAGTGCTTGTTGGATTTTAAGAATATTTTAAGTTTATATAAGAAGGAGAATATGCGAAGAAGATGGATATATATATATATCTTTATTTTACATTAGTCTTGAGGTTTCTGAAAAAGGGACTTGTCCTTCTCAAATAAATTTTCTTCAAAAACTGAGAAGTTTCTAAAAGTGCTTGGTACTTGATGAATTGGCATTTTCAGACAAAAACCATTTTGTCCAGTTCTGATTAGTGTGCTGCTGCATTAATCAGATTTCCTGGTTTGAGATGCAGCACACTCTGTGAAATTCCTTATGTTCCACTTTTTTCAATCAGTGCAGAGTGGAATATCAATTACGATTATAATTTATTATTATATCTTCTTCAAAGACACTCTACCCTTTCTTGAGAGCTGTTACAATTTAGTTCCTCCAAGGCACAAAATACCAAGCTAGACTTTTTTGTCAGATGTTAGAAAATGGTTTAACATTAAGAATTAAGTGAGTAAACCTATTCACAACACGACTCAGTCAAAACCTTCACATCTGATGAGAAAGCTTTCCAAAGACAAAAAAAGGTTGGCGTAAAGCCCTGGAAAAATGACAAGATTCAGGCTGTTGAAAGTGTTTACACTTACTGTTATAAATAGTTCTTTGCTGGAGATATTTCCACTCTCACCAGTCTGCCATGAATAGTGGAAGACAGTTTATGTCTTCTATGATGCTTTATTTACAATGGTGACTGATGACACTCTTGTCCAGAAGCTCTATAAAGACAACACAAATTTTTTAACCTGGTAAAGGGCTCTGGAGGCCATCTGGCCCAAAGTGTTACTAAAATCAGGGCCAGCATCAAAGTACATTCAACAGAAAGATAAAAGTCAATAATGGGAGTCATTGTTTCAAGGATTTCTACCTGAAACTGTCCTAGTATACAACTTCATTTTTATCGATACATACATTCACAGTTCCTGTATAAGCCTGAAGACACAGATATATAATACATATAATCAGAATATTCCTCATTGCTCTCAGAGTCTAGTTACCAGTTACATCTTGATTGCCTTTTATGAAATTGTCACTAATGGAAAGTTAATTGATAATGGATTTCAGAGCAATTGGAGAGCCAACAGTTGTCTTCCTCAATATAAGTGTATTTTGTTACAAGACATGATACAATTACTTGAGGAAGTATTGGGAGAAAAACTGCAGAGACACTGCGACGATTCACCAAATCCAACCTCTAGGCCAGACCATAAGCCAGACTGAGAGAGCAAAAGGGTCATCAGCTGCTTTAATAATTTCACAAATACATTTGATTCAACATAGTAGAATGGTCACAAGCTAGGAAATGTCAGTTTTGCTAAAAACCATGTATGAACAGTTGGATAGAACACTATTGGTCAACAAACTGAAGATTGATTCAAGCTGATAAGTAGAGTGTGGATTGTTCCACTCTGAATCCCCTAGCATCTTCCTGGTTGCTAGCACTAAGCCTGAGCAATAAAGCTGTGGTAACCGTAAGCTTTATGCCACAGGCCAAGAGCAAGAAATTCTAATAGCAATCTTAAAACAATAGTAGCTGGAAGAAACAAAATTTCTGGTTCTCACTCTTAGAGCACCCCAAAATAAGATGTATACACTAGAAAAAACCTGAAGTGATATGATGAAGCAGGTCATATAAAGCTGAATTCTCCCTTACATAACAATATAATATAGAATTAGAAACTCAGATTTGTTTCTGTGATTTTCAGACCCGGAGACAAAGGAATGAAAAATCTCTAACCTACATAATTCAGATCATGTTTTAGGAGTAGTGCTTCTATGGTGATTTCTTTGAAGTAAATTTTGGTGTATGTTCATAGACTATCTGATACTTTTTTCCTTAATGCCTGGAAACATTTGGAAAATTCTGAAGCCAGATCAGAACCATTCCATGAAAACCTTTCCTAGAGGATCCACTTCTTTTTGGTGTTCAGAATCTGTTGCTTTCATCTGATAACCTCTTCTTGTTTTGGAAAATATGGCAAGTAGATAATCCCTATATGCTCTCTTTATTTCTTTGACAACCTACTGTGGTGGATTTGAAGGCCAGAACTCAGAACTTTTCATCTACTGTTGTATCAGGTGCTATAAAAGCATTGAACAAAAATAGCTAACTCTATCCTCATCACAGAGAAAAAAAAGCAGCTATGATCAAAATAACAAACAGGCTTAGACTCAGATGTGTGGGTTAATTTTAAAATTAAAAATTTTTATGCCTCAGAAAACAGGGTAGGGAAGAGACAGGAGGGAGGTAATGCTCTAAAAAATCACTGAACAACTTTTTAAAGAATTCATGCAGCAGTTTCAAAATGCATATGCTTTTTAGCTTAATTAAGCATATGCTTAAGCAATTATTGATTTTCTGTGCTCACTCGAGGGCTCAGAATGCAGAAAGTATTTTGTGACACTGGGAAATACTTTGCTATGCAATTCTAAGAAAACTCTGGAGGCAGCAGAGTAGAGTTTATCTTACTAATGTTGTTTATAAAAGCAGATTCTTTTCTGTCAGATCTACCAAGGGAAAGAGTCAGATCCAGACACATGAGATTATATGTGTAGAGTATAGACAGATGGAAAGAATGATATATAATACCTAACCCATTCCCTAACCTCTCTGTAAATTATCACATACTCAGTTGCACTCAGTGAGAGTTGAACAAATTGACCTAAAATCAAATAACTTTAAGCAAGTACCAGCTATTTTTTCATCTAATTTAAGATTCAGTTCCCTTTTGAATTCTCTTTTAGGTGTGCAAAACAGATAGTCTTGGCCTTTTCAGGATCCTTTTGTTTTTAATCTTTCTGGCTTGACAAAACATCTTCTTTATCATCTCTAAAGAAAATTTGCAGAAGAACAGATGTTCCAACCATCATTCTGTGAAGAGTGTATTGAAGAGGTGTCGTTTTCTTCATGGACTTCTGAACTGAACTCATTTTTAAATGTCTCATCCACCCTTTGAAACAAAGGGGTTTTTTTCCTAAATAAATAGATTATTGCTACAGTTTGACATATTCAAATAATATAAAAACACTGTATATTGCATGCACCCAGAAAGCCCAGTCCTTACTTTACGAAAACATTTTAAAACATTTCATTTTTCAGTGGTTAAGTTTCCTGTATGTTTTCCATGACATAAGATATCAATAACAGTATTGATCTTGAAGATGATCTTCTTGTTCAATTTAATTTTTAATGTGACAGTACTAAGAACAGAAGGCTTTTGTAGGCCCAGAAATAGCATGTTTACTTCATTTATGTAATTTATATGCTAATAATGTGCAGTGTTGGATTCCTTGGGATATTGCTTTACTGCTTATAAATTTATTCCTGTGATACCGTCTGGCACAGCAATTTCATGTCAGCTATTATCTGTGGGAACAGATTAAAACATCCCTGAAGCTTTTTTTCTTTATTTGAAGAGAATTTTCAATCCTCTAAAAGCATTCAGAGAAGGGAAGGGAACAGAAAGCAACATATTTTCCAGTTCAAGCATACTCTGGCTCTTGATTATGGACACAATATGGATAATAGTACAGTATTCATCAGTATTGTTTGGCAAAAATTTACAGCTCGCTGTGAACATGGATTTTGGAGGCCATGAGCAGGGAGTAACATCAGTATCTACTGTCATCAGCATGTCAGAAAGGGTATTTGAAGGTAACAGAGAAGGTTAAAATAAATACCCAGAAGGGATAGGCATTTTTTAGGTAACACCTTAAAAGTGCTGTATTCTGATCATAAGCAGTGGCTTAAATGGTCTAAATGGTATTTTTGTTTGTAATACAAATGCTGCGAAATAAATTTTCCTTTACTGATTGTCACAATTTTTCATATTTCCTCTCTAGTTTCAGAATATCTGAATGTACAGGCCCATAGGTAAGTTGCTTCATGTAAAAGTAGGGCCTTAAATTTGCATTTTGAATAATGGGCTGTTTCCTTCAGGGCTCTTTAAGGGCATAGACCTCCCAAACAATATGCAGACTCTGGATTGGGGACATCAGATTTCAAAAGACAATTTAAAAATATATGTTATGAGAGGTCATAAAGATGTTAGGGTCACCAAAGATATCACATAAAAAGAAGTATCTGCAGGAAGAAGGAAAGCTGGGAAGGAAAATGAAAGAGAGCATGGGAGACTTAGGAAGGGAAAGGTCTGACAGGTGAAAGATAATTTGGAAGCAGTTTAGGGGAGGATTAGCTTCTCTGGGTGAATCTGAGAAAACCCATGAGTCTGAATCTTACAGTAAGACAGTCTTCAGACAATAGGAAGGAAAAATGTATCATTAAACTCCAGCAGTGAAATTGCTTCTTGTATTTTCCTTACTTGATAAAGGGACTGAACAGAGATTGACTAATGTATTAGATGAAATAGACGTTGATTAATTAGAATATATGCGATTTGTCTAGGATGGGGAAAAATGTCTAGGATTTCAAGAACCAATCTCAGAAAGAAAGGGATATGCTTTTCATCTCTGGCTGCCCAAAAGAACATGCCATGGTATTTTGAGATTATCATCCTTAAGATGAAGTGTCTCAGAATGGTCTAAAATGGCAGTTTTGGCCAGAAAGGGGAGAAGTGGAAGTGATTTTCGAAATTAAATATATCTCAACTTGTTAAAAAAAAAAAACAACCCAGCTTTTAAAAAATACGTATTTTGCAGAACTTAGGTACAAGTTCTTTGTGCTTGATGATTTTAAAATATTTGGCTTAATAAATGCTGTCCAATTTCCTTCTTAGGATATGTATTTCATGATTTCCACATGGTGGGAGTACACTCAAATACAGATGGTACATTTTTTTTAAAAGACTTTTTTCCTCCTGTGTGTCTCAGTATTAGCAATTTGATGATCACCGTGAATCAAAACAATCATGAAGACCCATGATAATTCATATAATCTCTTAATTTAGATTTCAAAGGCATTTCAGGATCTCCTAAATCTCTGAATGAAAATCATCTAAAATCTTTGATCCATTGGGAAGTTAAAGATATCTGACAATGGAAAAGCTACCTTTCTTGGTAGGACTTCACTGATGCACAAAAACCAAAATTGTTAGCAGAGGACAATTTAGCTATTGGATTCTCACCAACGCTGTGGACAAAAGGTCTTTCCATTTTTACTCTTGATTTCTCCAACTGTACCTCTGACAGCACAGAATATGGTTGGCTTTTTCTTAAGATCATTCTCTGAGCACACAACAACTTTTATAGCTGAGTCTAAGTAGCAGCAGTATTTATCCCAAGGTTAATTTAATTCATTTTAATTTTGCAGACTCTGTATCTAATCTGAGGGGCCACAAAGGTATCTTTTAAAATTACTTTTTTCTTCTTCCCTTTAAACTTTTATGTTTAGTGAGTGCCTATGTGATTCAATTTTTCTAATAATAACTCCAAATATATTGCAAATGTTACTTTATTGCATGTATTACTTCAGGCACAGAATACAGGTCTTTTTTATGTGTTCTGTTACTTTTAGGGAAAAAATATGCACTTCATTTTGGATTAAGCCACCTCACTAGTACCAATGGCAAGAAGTATATGTTAATAGTCATCAAGATGTCACTATCCATAAATATTAACATTATAATTTATAAATAAAAATGGAAGATCTCTAATATGCTCTTGAAATTTGCCAGTGATGTATCCTCTCCACCTGTATATGTATAAACTCATGCAAAAACAGGTGAAATCAATACTAAAGCAATATTGATTTGGAAACCCTTTGGGAATCTTAGAATATATTTAATGGAATTGTGCACGTTAAAAAATAAAAGCAGATTTAAAATTGTGCACGCAGAGTGATATTATATTACATCACTGGGCGATAGATAACCCCTCACAAGATTCCAAGGACAGCTGAATTCCTGTAAAAATCTTAGACATGTGAAAATAAGACATTGAAATAAGGCTACATCTATCCTACATGGTGAATTGGTTCTTGAGTGGACACTTTGACCTACAAAGAAATTACCTCCTCTTTTGGAGAGAAGGGAAAAACAGACCATGAAAAGCATCTGTGTCAACAAGGCTTGCAGAAACTTCATAAAACAGCATTGACCAGGTAGCATGATTGTTTTTTTCAAAGTAATTCTTGCCAACGAACTAGTTGTTATTTAATAGCTGTAGGAAAAGGCTGTTTTTATTAATTTTCTTCCTATTCCCTTTAATCAGTTTGAAAATTGCAGTGAACTGTAGAGTCTGTAGATGATACAAAATGTTCAGGACATTCAGATCTAAAACTTGCAATAGAGAATGACCAGTAATGAAATGATGGATGTAATGCTGTCAGCAATGCAAAGCAACGGACAGAGAGGAAAACCAATCTTAACAACCTAAACTATGTTTACACACCAGCAGTCTCAAAATTGACTATTATCTTCTGGGAACAAGGTCTTTCAGCCACTGTGAATGCTTCCCTGAAAGCATCTGCTCTCTAAACACCAGCACTTGAAAATGGCAGAGATATTCCAAATTACTAGAAAAGAAATGGAGCCAAACCAGGTTGTTTTATTTTACTGCATAAATCCCTGAAGTGCCTACAGCTAATATAATTTTGTGCAGTTGTGTCCACTCTTCTGAAAACCACTTAGAACATATATATGTTCTAAATCTGTATGCACTAGTGAGGGTTTCAAGTGAAATAATTGTGGCAGAAGCTCTCAAAAGAAGGGGAAGAAATTTTAAGTGAGGAAGTTTTGATTTTCTTTGGTTTATTGTCTGGATTTTTTTCCTAATTAGTATGTGGGATTCTGAAGTGCTGAAGGCTGCTGTGGAAATCAAAATCAGAAAGGGGTGACATAATTGTGCAGGATGGGTTCATTTATGCCTGCCTTGAAGACTAACCTCTTGGCACTGCAGTCCTCCTCTCTCATATGATGACAAGAGCCTCAGAAGTGTTTTGTGTCAACTGAGATGCCTCAGGATCTCACAAAAATAAACCTGGATTTACAGGTATCTCTTAGGCTTCCTTTACCATCCTCCATAACCAGTGGACTGAAATAGGAATTTGTTTTAGAAGTCTGGTTCAGATTGAGGTCAATTGCATCTTAAGTAGTGTGGCTATGGCAAGAATCTGAATAGCTAGTTCAGATGCCCTGTATATTTATTACCTCAAGATGTTTAAAAGGCCAAGCATTCACAAAAAGAATTGAACATATTCATAGCAAAGGAATTTCTGAGTGGCCCTCTCAGGTCAGCATATCTACATATCTGATACTTACTTTTGGTATTATATGTCCTACTAGTGGCACCTGGACAAGCTGAGTAAGAAATATGATCATACATGGCTGTCATATTTCTAAGTAACTGAGGGTGGAAGACAGAATTGTTTGAAAATATTGCATAATTACTGCTTTGTTACTTTCTAGAAGGCAGATTGCTGACCTAGAGATGAAACACAGTTTTATGCTGGACTGATGTAGATCACAGCTACTGTGGAAGGTTGTGTTGATGATCCTGTGGAAGAGGGTTCTTTTAATTTTGGCCTCAAGATTAGAAACAGAACTCAAAGGTTCCTCTTTTAAAAAAAACCCACAGAGAACAGCAGCAAACCTGTATTTTGCAATATTTCTTTGTCCAAACTCGGTTCTCCTTCTCACTGTGCGAGCAGCCTCCTTATTTGTGCAATCCCGTTTTATATCTGAGAGTTGGTCACTTTGGGGTTGTTAAATCAGAGGCTCTGTGTTCACTGCAATTCACCAGGCAGATGTGTTTACCTGACTTACAACAAAATGACTTAGTGATAGATAGAACAATAGGTTTTATACACAGATGAATGACTGTAATTCATTTAATAGGACTTCATGCTTTAAAATTGCTTCAGGGGTTTTATGTTCTATTTTACTTTACATCTGAGGTGATACCTTCACATAACCATTGAGGTGTATTTAGAGTTTCTGCTACCAAAATGCCGTTTGTAACATTTTAGTAGCACATGGATTACTCGCCTCCAAAATCTGTCTTAGCTGCTTCCTCCAGCTCCTCCAGCTCTAACAGAAATTTTCACGAGCAGGACATTTCTTTCATTACTGCAGAATTGTCTCACTGGACTTTAGTGCCTTGCATATTAAAACAGATTAGTGAGTTAAATTTAAATCTTAGCAAACGAAATTACCTAGGGTCTTCTTGTTTATAGAATTGACTACTGAGAAATTGAATTTAAATTCATATAAATACGTTGCTTACACCTTTCCCAACAAGCCTAACTACCTCATTCCTTGTGTTTTTAAAGATAATTTTTTCTATTACATTTTCAAGATTGATATATAGAGAGAAGTCTTGTTCATTACTAACAATCCTGCTCCTACATCATGGGGTTTGGGGCTTTTTTGCTTGTGTTTGTATTTTGGGTTGGTTTTTTGGTTGGTTGGGTTTTTTAATAAAAGAGAGACGGAGCCCTTATGATCAAATTTTACTCATACAAACAGTCATCCTAAAACTGATCAAATTCTGAAAGGACAGGCAGAATATTTTGAAGAGTTGCAAAAAAATAAAAAAGCTGTTCCTAACAATTGGGTAAACTATAATAAACATTACAAGTAGCAAGCAGCATGCAAGATCCTGTCATACTCACAGAATGGAAAATGGAGAAGAATAGTGAGAATTTTAAAATACATATTTTGAAACCTTCCCTCTTTACACCTCGGTTAAATGTGAAAATTGGCTACATTGTACAATATATTTTTGATTCCCTACTATCGGCAGTTCACTTGGAAGATGATAATAAAACCAATTTGTGCTGCAATTAAGGAAAAAATGTAGCAAGTATTTACATAAGCAAATAAAATATTTATATAAATCAATTATATATTCACTTGTCAAATTTTTTTCTCAGGCAACAACCAAGTAAAGCAAGTATAATAGCAAC
Organism: Dicrurus megarhynchus; assembly: GCA_013399195.1. Classification (NCBI taxonomy): domain Eukaryota; kingdom Metazoa; phylum Chordata; class Aves; order Passeriformes; family Dicruridae; genus Dicrurus; species Dicrurus megarhynchus. Next base: position 113,074 of record VXAD01009316.1, read on the forward strand.
AGTATATTCAAAATATGATTACATCATAATATATATGCAAGGCATCATAAGAATATTTTTAGTATTTAAATTTGAAACTATAGCTTATTTTGTTTTGGAAGTCAGTATGATTACATTACAATTTTTGTGGCTTTTCCCTGGGATCTCAGTGATAGGACTGTTTTCTGAAAGATGAATTTAATTTGTTTATGTTAGTAAGGAAGAACAGCAGAATGCTATTACTACTTATACAACAAGAAGCTATCAATGAAATCGTATGAAACCCTCATACTGATTAAATTTGAAATTATATTGACACCTAATTTAGATTTATATTTAATGTATTAATATGTTACAATGTAATGGGGAAAGATAAAAGTGTTCATGCTAATTACTTTTAAAGTTTCAGTATCATATTTCATTCATTTGACTACTTCCTATGACTTGTGGATGACAGTGGGAGATTTCTTCTGAAACAATATACAAATAAAATAAACAACAAGGTTACTTTACTTGTTGAAGGAGAGTAGACATAGAAAAATTGTATATAGACTAACAGCCACATTTCAGTGTGAGCAAGAAAAAGGATTTCAAATAAACAAAGTTCTTATTCAGACAATTTTTATTTGGAGCATATATTCTTGCTCTTGCAGTAACAAAGAGAAAAAAAAAAAACTTTTTTTTATGCCATTATCACACAGTCACAGCAAAGGCATCACCTCTAAGTAGCAAATTCTCTCTTTAAATGGTCCCCACTCTAAAGAGACATCACCAGTGATTCAGAGGAAGTGACAATCTGACAGGTCCACCATCTGCTTCCCAAAACTCAAAACGACATAAAGTGACAATGCTTCTATCCTAGGGAGCTTATAATCACAATTTGATAATGCGACAAGTAATTTAAGACATAATGTAGACATTAGGTGCTTGCAGTGAGCAAATGAATAAGAAAAAAATGTGAACAAGGTAAATTTGGAGAAATTATGTAAATGCTTACTAATAATTAAATTAGAAGGGAGAATCTTTCCATGTTGTTCCAATACACAACAAAAACCTATTCTAAGAAACTAAATTTCTTCTTGCAGTGTAAATTTCAAAGTTCAGATCACTTTAGCTGGGGCCTTTCCTTTCACTCAAATGCATTTCTATGAGCTCTCAAATGGCATAGCACATTGCTAGAGCTTCAGGAAACCCAAAGAACTACACTAAGTTAAGCCTGAAAGTTGAGTCACCCTTCCATTTCAAAGCAACTTCTGTCACTGAAGATGTAAGAAAGATTTTTTTGAGTTTTCTTGAACAGATATTATAGAAGCTTCACTGATCCCTGAGTCCTCTCTTTTGTGTGGAAATTTGTAGGATATGACACTGAATGCTAAGTTAGGAGAGACTGGTTGTCCCATTTCCAGGACTGAGGTCTCTGTAAGAACGGCAATATTTAAGACTACATTTGTATTCTCTTTTCTTAATCCTCCTTACTCTCCAGGTGAAAGATTAGGGGAGGTCAAAAAATCAGTCAGTAGTGATGTTATTATGTAGGCTTGTCCTTAGAGGGGTGGGAGTGCTGTGAGGGTAACTGCAAGAATAGAACCAGTCGACACAGGGACATAAAGCTTAGAGTTGACTTTCTAAGGGTCATTTGTGCAGCAGTGTAGAGATCTGTCCTGCCACACACAGGTCACACATCAAGCAGGTCCCCTGCGTGTGCCTCTCACCCTTGAGCACAGGAATGAGGCAGTCCCCTTGGGTGCCCGAGCTGTGGCAGTGTCTCGCTGTGTGTGTGACCATCCCACCTCAGGATTGCTGTCCTCAGCCTATTGCACAGTAGGGGACCTCTGTGGATGTGTCCCCACTGAGGGACTACTGCTGCTTGCATTCTTGTTTTTTAAGTTAAATGGGCAACAGCACTCACCTATAATCTTGTCGGTCACCTATTCCCAGTCTGGTTTACTTGCACTCTTTCTAAAGCCCACTAGCAGTGGCTTCCTGAGGTAACGCTGTCTTCTGATCTTCAGCCCAAAATGTATTATCAGGACTCACTGGGGTTAACAACTCATATCTGATTCTTTCCAGTGAACCATTACAGGATGGCAGATGTGGTTCATATCTCATCTAGCAGGACTTTCAGGGAAGTGTCCCTCATGATAATTATCTATGCTGCCTTGTCTTTCAAGCACTCATCAAACCAGTTGAAGGTGACAGATAAAGACCTTATTTTATCTGACCCTTGGTTTTGGGTAGGTTTCATCCTGTCACAAGGCTATTGACTTTTCAACGTATAAAACATTTCAAATTGAAAAATTTAGATATAGCAATCTTTAGATAACACCAATTTTAGTGTGTGGTGCATTCTTGCTGTATCCCAGAAGAACCTTTTTCCTCTATTTTGCTTTAGCAGGAAACATGACAAGTAAGAAGTGACAAATCCTTACTCTAGGTCCCAGTTCAGTTCAGTTTGACAGTTTACTGATTTTTGATTTCCTACTTCTGCATTCCATTCTTGGGCAAGCAAGATATAGAACCCATTTATTCTGTTGTATCTGGACCTATTTTGATACATTTAGATACTTTAGAGCAAAACAAAAGGAATCTATTTATATATTTTATATAATTAAGATAGTTGATTCAGTTAGTCAAAGCAGGAAATAGTACTGGGAAAATGTATAGAACTACCTTCTCTTCATTTTTGACTCCAAGATTTGAAGCCACAGTTTTGATACAATCCCTGACGATAAGATCTCTATGACTATCTGTGAAGGACAGTTTTTTCCTCACCATCAATACCTTTGCTTTCATGTCTTGTGAAATATTCCAAATATTATTAGTGTGTCATATGTGCTGTTGCCAAAACAAATGCTGGTAGAAAGTGTGTTGCAATGAACAATGTGAAATGTACCACATGGCTGTCCATCTGCTTCCAGTCTTACAAGTACAAATCATAACCACTCCTTTTCATTTATCATTTCACACTGAGATTTGAAGTTTTGTGTTCATTAATGCTTGCTAAAACACATATTCATATACATATGAAAATGTACCTTCTTATGGAAATATTATCCTTAAAGTTTCAGGGTGCAAGAAAAGTCAAGGAAAAATTTGCTGAATTTTTTTACAGCTTCTTATGAAAGTAATTTGTTTTCAGTGTTTCAACACTGCATTGTTTCTTAAAAATCTCAGGACCAGAATTTAGATAACAGTACATTTTTCTGTGCAGTCCTTAAATGGTACTACTTTGGTACTGAGAGCTTCTAATTGAGGTACTAAACAACTATTCATGGAAGGAGAGGAGCAACAAAGGAAAATGGCAGTGGAAAACTGGAGCACTGGTTTCATTTGACAAGGAAAGAAAAGTCAGGGTTTTTCCGTAAAGGAGATGGGAAAATGGTGAACTGCAAAGCTGAGCACAAGATGCCAAAGAAAAAGAAAAAAAGCCCTGTAGAAAAGTATAAGAGAACATATGCACAAGACAGGTATTTAAATTTGAGCTTGTATCATGGAAATGCATGATACTGAAATTGTTTAAAACTATTATAGGACTAGAATATTGACAAGATTAGAAATAAAAAAGATCAGCTAGTTTCAAACCTAGATAGGTGAAAACTCCTTAAATGGGTCCCTAAATATTTATTATTCCTGCTCAGTACACATATCTTTATTTTTAAATGCTTCTTCTGACTGCAATTTTCTTCTTTCTTTGAAAACTTGTTCCTTATTACCTCACACTATCCCAGCCACAGAAGCACATAGAAAGACTAAAGCACAAATACTTGCAGGATTTGAATGTGTCGAGACATTTGTCTCAGGCTGCCTGCTTGGTGATGAAACAGTACTGTGCCATCAGCATCAGCCCTTCAGAGGAGCTGTTTATTCATGGTCAGGAGTCCCTCAGCACCAGCCTAAACTGAAACAACCCCCAGGCAGGCCTAATTGCCATCAGTCAGTGTTTTATCATGAACTGCAGAACAAGAAACTCATCATATCTTCTCAGCAGTTACAAGGTGCCATGCATCCTGTCAGCCTACAATGGGAGGAGGTTAATTAGGGGCTCTTTGACAAGACACAGAAAGCCAGCTTGTGCTACCAAGAGGCTGGCAAGCAGATGTGTGATATTGTGGTAAAAGCTAACAGCAAAAACAATGAGCTCTGTGAAGCTTAAACAAATTTTACCACTACAGTGGAAGTGCATTGTACAAGATTATTGGTATTTTCCTGGGAGTAAATTTCCACTAATGTTTAAAATGCTGACTAAGGGACATACTTTGTATCAGAGTGAACCTGATCAATTTGTTCAACTGTTATTTCAAAGTCGCATACACCTATGCATTCATCCTGCTTCTTTCTCACACAAAACCTTACCCAATAAAATGATGCTTAGCATAAACGCCGAGTTATACTGACCAATGCCAGATTTATGTTGCAAGTTGTTTATATCTGCAAAGCAAATCTCCCAACACCATGAAAGCATGGAAACATTCCAGACATTCTTTTCAGGATGGGAACACACACAGTTTTGGGATTGAGATGTTGGACTGATGCTCTGGAACAGTTACTGAAATGTCCTATTTTCCCCTTAATTCAACGAGTCAGCACACAGCCATCCTGTCCCATAACTAGACTGTGACTATCACTAACAGTGGAGGAGTGGTAGAGAACATGTTCTAAAAATGTTTTGGTGCTTTAGGGAGTCAAGTTTGGAAATCCTAGCTATATGTGTATGTTCTTTTTCAGCTTAAACCATGAAGTCAGGCTTTAATCCCAGATACAAGGCTGTGGGGACAGCTACATATCACTGCTGCTGTGTGTTGCCTTCCCCCATGAAGATTATTTACATACATCGGGAGGTGCTTGTCACCCCTGTCAGAAAAAGCCTACAATGGAGTGAAGGAAAATGTCTTCTTTAGACAGAAGTCTCAGGTACTAAAAAGAGAACTAAAACCAAAAAATAGTAGTTTGGACTGTGCTCTCTGCCTCAGCTGAAACAGGGGATTTGGCTGCAGAAGACACAATATTTTTACTGGAGGATACTGGGTCTTAGCTGTCATTTGACAGGTAGCAGCAGTTAAGTAGCAAAAAAGGATTTGCTGAACAGGAGACAGTGTAAGAGATTAATTTTAGAACTGAGCCAAGCACATGAATTCAGACTGCAAATAAATAAATTTGATTCCAATTCCCCCACTTCGTTTGCTCGGGAAGGCTCACATTATCAGTTACCACTGGGGTTTTGTTTTAGAAACCTGTGCCTTGCTTCCTGTCAGCTCTTACTTGGCTGGTCGTGTGAAAACTCAGTCTTCCCATCCTAGCTGTAGATTTGTTCAGTCTTTTTCTTTACACAGCAAATGATACAGCCTTATTCTTGAAATCAGAGGTCACAACCACCCTCTATTATTGTACTGTTGGGTATTACTTCATCAGAATGTGCAGCAAAATGACTTACAAGACTCTCTGAAGGCCTGCTAATGTCTTAGCTTGCAAGGACTCAGTTGCAGCAATGACATGAATGTTTTATAAGGCAGGCCATTCATACCTGGCGGCCCTACAACTGACTACACCTGCTGCACATACAGATGGTTGAGCTATACTTGGTGTATTGAGTGTGGGAAGGTGAGATCCAAAGTTCTGCCAAAGAAAAAAAAAGGAAAATAAAATAGGAAACTGTGACAGTACCACTTAAAAACCTAGCAGATATGGACACAATAGCTGAAAGTGTATGCACTTTTCAAAGTGAGTACATTTTTATTTGATAGTATTACTTTACTAAGGGAAGGTTAAGTTTTATTTATTCAAGAAAGGTGTGAGTTTGGGTTGTTGTTTTTATTCTTTGGTTTTTTTTCAGGAATGAAGCAGTGCCAAGTGATAAAGCAATAATTAAACCAGAGTTAAAATTTGATTAAGCAGAACAGGATGAGGGGAAGAGGGAAATGAGAATAGCAGACCGCATTCATAATTAACATTTATCCCTCTAACAACCATACAATTAAGATCTGACAGGAAGGGTCAGGAAAATATAATCATTTCCAAAGACCAAATCAGATGAAGTAGCAAATTACAAGTTCTTATGTGGCATCCAGATGAATACATGGGTTGTATAAGCCAGATCCTAAAATGAGTTTTCCTGTCTGCGTGGAGCTCAGTTGGCTGCAAACAAGATTGATGCAGTGACATCCTCATTCATCTTTTTTTTCCCCGAGTTTTTCATTTATTTGCTGCCTTTGATGTTGAGCAACAGGATTATGTCAAGGAAAATTAGCAGCTTATGCCCATCAATAACTACACAAAAATTTCTTGCAAGCTGTACATTATAGTCTCTCCTAGGGCTAGATTTAAAAAAAAAAAAAAAAAAGAATCAGACTGGTGAACTGGCGCTTAGATAGATATGAAATTTTTAAATCAGAATCTGTAACCCTGAAATTCCCAGTTTAGTTTCTATGTCATACCAAAACAGGCATCTTATTTTTACCTTAGCCCATAAAACTGCTTCTGTATTTTCAGTAGGCAGACAAATAAGGGGTAGAAACACCTCCCAAGTAATTCTCATGACTGTAGTGTTCAAACACCTCAACTGCTCTTGCAGACTAACCTTATCAATGCTTTACTGCATTCAGTATAATAAAGCTGAAATACAAGGCTTTTTAATTGAAACCCAATAACACACTACTTCAGCGTAAGAGGCGGCCAGAGGAGAAATGAAGCTAAGTTTGTGAGGGAAGATTATACGGTAAAGTAACAGGAAGGAGAGATCCATGTCCCTAAGAAGGTGAAGGGAGAGGTTAACCAGCAAGTACTTTTTCAGGCTTAGATGGGTTTGATTAACAACATATTTACTGCATTATATGTTATAGGTTTATACCTACAATTCTATCCAGCTGTCTCCCTTATGTTAGATTTTTACACACATCTGCAGTGGTGGGTGCAGAGGCAATGCTGCAGGTTCTGTCCATTGCCACCCCTGAACAAGGGGCTGGGAGGAGTGCAGTGCTCGGACTAATTGAATCACACAAGCTACGTCTGCAAGGCAGAGCTATGCTAAGAGTCTGTCTTCAGCCTTTCTTTCTGTCTCTGATGAATGTCTTTGGGTTTTAAAGGACTATCATGGCATTTCCCTACTTTGTGCAGGAGAACAGGCTTAATGTATTCAACTGCAAAACATGTTCAGATTCTACAGTCACAAGTGCCATACAGTTAGATGAAAGGAATTATAGTGTGTAAAATCAAAAATTGTGTTAAGTTGAAGACATTCTATAATGTGAAAGGAGACATGTAAATTTTGATAACTTGAGACAAGAACAAGTTGTTGCAGAACCAGGGAGCCTTCATTTCCCATTGCTCTCACTCTTTTCAATCCTGAATAAAGGGAAAACATGAAATCACAGACTTTATTTTAAAAATATTACCTTGCAACATCTGCAAAATTGGTTTACGAGACTATAATGGCATCTTCAATTTGAATTCAAAAATTGAATAATCTTTGTTTTGTTTTTCCACATAACCATTTATTCTACTTGGTTATAAAAAACTTAAATGGGAAAGGTAAGTTGGTACTTCAGAGGGTGTTAATTTAAACCAATCAATCATTTTACTAGACTTTAGGCTGCTTCAAGAGACTTGCGGCCATAAACTTCAATTTAAAAAGGTTTTGTCCATAAGTGATACCAGTCTGACTTACTGCAAAGTCCTCCTTTTGAACACGTGGTCTTGTTAACAGTTTAAAAATGAGAGTTTAAACAGTTTAAAACTGAGAGACTACTTATTTAAAATAGCTATGAAAGTATTCCAAGGACTTCAAATTAACAGTATTTTTTCCTTAAATATGATGAAAGCAGATGACCTGAAAAGATATTTTACATTTCACAACCTTTGCAGAAGCTGTATTGATGCTTTACCGTAATTGAGAGCTTTTTTTAAAGACTTCCGTCATGTCTTTTGCAGAAGTTAGCATACAACAGAATAGCTTACACTTGATTTTTTCTCATCACTGCCATTTCCTATAAAAACTAATGTACTATCAATTAGCAGTGAATTGTGCTTCATTATTAAAATTAATAGTATCATTCCTTTAATATAAAATTAGTGTATTATACAACATGTTTCTTATGTCATCATGGTCTGTTAACAGTCCTGGCGCCTATTTGCAAAGGCTCACAAAAACTATTGGACACCAGGGAGCAGTTTTTGTGGCTTCAGAAAAACAATTTTAATTTAAACTCTTCCACATTGCCTTTAGTGCTCTTACAGCAATATCAGTTCTCTATAAATGGATCAAAATAAGGCTTGTTGATGGCTAAATGTTCCATGGAATTGCATATGCACAAACTCTTGCTGTCATGCAAACTGAGGGAAAAATCGAGTCTCAAAGAGGGCAGTGTGTAAAAGGCAGAATAAGTATTAGATGTCGACAGTGAACACTGGAAGTAATCCCTTTCCTTCTCTCTCCCATGTGTGAAAATGTTTGCCTAGGTGCTCTTAAAAACTGGCAGTACATAGAAAAAAAGTGCGGATTTGCTTTATGGCTTCTACGTTACATAGACGTTATTGTTTCACAGTAATTTTATTAGATTGTACCTTACTTGATTTCCCTTCCCAGCTATGACACTTTTCAACAATGTAAATTCAGCAATTAAAATCTATGTATGCTAACTATCTATAAATCATAACACACAGAGCAAATAACATTACTCAGCTTCGTGTAGTAATGAAACTCTTGTTTGAATTAGATCCAATTCTGTGAAGTTTGTTGTTCACTTCTCGGCATAGAATAAATCAAAACAATTCCATAAGATTTACTTTCTGTCTCCTGACATTCTAGTTTTCGGAAGATTGTCCTCAGTCTTCATGCAAATGTACCAATACATTTCTCTGGACTGTAGAAATATGTGGGATAATTTCCAAATATGCAGCTAAATAACTTTGAAACATTTTCTACTACAACTTGCTGCACTGCTCTGGGACCAATGATCTGAAGATCCCTAGTTAAAGGAGAGTCAGAGGGGAAAAAGCACAAAATAACTTTATCAGTTTAAGAGGTTTTCTTCTCCATTGTTTGGCAGTTTGTCAAGCCGTCTACCCTCCTGTAGTGTAAATTAAGTAGGAACAAATTACTACTGCAAATTGCAATCTAAATAGTTTACTCAAACAAAAAGACAATGAGGGGTATTTTTAGTTTTACATTTTCTCCTTGTCATTAATCCACAACAATCAGGTATTTAAGCCTGAATGGGTACTTAAATTCACTGTTCATTCACATATTTAATGTCCTTGATCCAGATTTTCATTTGGGTCCTCAAGTCCTGACACTTCCAAGTATCTGGAAAAACTGATATGTCAGAGCAAAACAACAAGATAATACTCTTGGTCCTGTCATACTACCCAAGAGTGGTGGTAGAGAACCTTTCTTCTCTCCATGCAAAAATTCCATCCACGAGCTGAAACCAACAGGTATTAAGCTAACCTATTTGACTTTGGTTTTTAACAAAAGATGTCAAAATACTTGCACATATGGCTGGGACACACTATCTTAATTAGTATGTCAAATGCAGTACTGCTTGTGAATTTTGTCCTATTCCCATCCAAAACTAAATGATTCAGCTTAACACCTTTTATTAGCCAAACTGTCAGGTGGGTATAATAATACCTTTCACTTCACACTGGGAAAGAAGGTGGAGGATAAGTGATGGTGTGGGCAAGGAAGCACAACCAAGAGCTAAATGATAAATCCCTTCCCATCTGATGACACTCTTGTATTTATGCATCCTAATTTTGTTAGAATGCTATCCAGGTCAAAGTCCTACATTATGGCCTAAGTGACACATGCTGTGTGTTAGGATCAGATCCAATCTACCCATTGTATATGCCAAACTAAGCATATTCTGTGAAAATGTTATGGCAATTATAAACATGCATGCTTGGGTTTTTTTATTGGAAGTAAATATTTATTATGTGATATTGTACTTGCAAAGGCTGAAAAAGCAAAAAAAAAAATACAAATAAAATGAATAATTTTTAAAACAGCAAAAACTTTCAAATGTATGACTCATTTCTGGAGAAGAGGAATAGAATTCCAAATGCAGAACATCTTAAGTTGAGCTCATATCACTAGTAAAAAAGCGTGAGTTCACAGATCATTAGATGAGCCGAACTGGCCTAGTTCTGTTGAATTAAAAGAAACCATACTGATGTATCTTGGTGAAGATCAGAGGCTTAACCCAAAGGTGTAACACAATACTTGAATGTGGGAATCTTAACTTTAGTGAAACTGCTTGGGTGGTTCTTTCATTTTATACATGATTAAGTGATTTCCTGCATTAAAATACAAAAGAAAAGTAGTCAAATGTGCAAAGCTCAATATTGTATGGTACTTAGCACTTTAGCACTTTCAATTCTTTGGCAGTCAATTCAGGCAGAAGAATTTCAGTATATGCAGGACCAATGTCTGGAGAGCAATTAACTCACAAGAATTAGACACTGTATTTTATGAAATTTTTAAAATAAGTTATAATTTTTAACATCTTGTGCATATATTATTTTCTTTAACACCCCAATAAATCATTTGACACACTGAGTTAAAATTAATTTCCTAATATATGTTGAGCTTAGAAGAGCTTTCAGAGATATAAACACATGCAATAGAAGAGACAGTGACTCCATCACATTTCACTGGAAAAATTCTTATAAATTATTCTGTAGAGAACATGATCAACGGACTGAAATCCGAGAAAAAGTTTATAACAAAGAGTAATGAAAATTAAAAATTATATAAGTAGATGGGAGGTATCTTGTGCTGACTCTAGAGCCCAGAGTTCTGACCTCATTTAATGTGCTCATTGATAAACTGGAAAAGATTTGAGAATGTTAGTAAAGCACAGAGATGATAATAAATGAAATGATCTGAGGCAGATTTCAAGATCAAGACTTGCTCCAAAAGTTCCAGGATAAGTGTGAATATGGAGAATAAATGATGTTGATATACAGCTTAACCTTTGCACACTGCTTGTTTGAATATATTTCTGCTGTGGGTTACTGCTGCAATCACCTTCTCCCTTAACCATTTACTGTACTTTGTACTTTCCTGTCGGTGCCCGGCCTCAGTCGGCCTTGGCACACGAGCGAGAGAGACTTCAGCACGTTTGCCCATAACTCGGTCAGAGGTCACAAAGCTGGCATGTAAAGGTTGTTTATTCTAATGTTATCCATAGCTGCGATGTCCTGCACCGCAGGTGCATCTAGCAGGAGAAAGTAGCGTAGGTCTGCCCGCCTTTTGGGCGTACCGAGATTTTTATACCCCGTTANTTTCCAATTTTTCTTTCTCTAGATGTTTTTATGTATCTTCACTGATTAGTTCCTGAATGGACTCTAGAGGTGCTTTTCAAAATACCCAGTTTACTTTTTCTAAAATTGAGCATTAATTTACAGCATAATAATCTCAAGAACTGTTTATACACATGCAGATAATATCAGACTCTATTTTACTCCCTGTTTTCAGTGTGCAAAGGACATGCATTAGAATAAATACATGGATCATCTAGGGAAAACTCCAGACACACCTAAAGGATATGAGTTTATCTTTCAAAAGTACGTGGAAGGAAAAATTAGCTGCAGCTTTGACAAGGAACTAAAAATATCCCCCTAATCTACTCATGTTCTTTTTGTACAAGCAGAAAATAGGAATTAGAGCAATGTGAAAATGATCAATTCTGTATTTTTCAATTTTTAATTTCAAACCTCTTCATTTGATCACTACAAGGTTCTGATTTTTTGAAGACAAATTTTTGTTTGGATGCTTCTTTAGGTAACATAAAAACCCCCAAACCAATCAGTGCTGCTGAACATCCAAAATGAGAGAGTGATTCACCTAGACAACCATAAACACATACATCTGACTGTTTCATTTATTATGCTTCTGTAATTAAGGGTAAAAAGCAGCCCTCTCTGAGGCTTCACTCATCTTGTTCTAAAGTAGGTGTTTAATGTAAGCCAGAAAAATTATGGATTCCTAAAGTTCCCAATTTTCTATTTTGTGGACAGAAACAATTCATTCCATAAATATGAAAGGATAATATTTTGATATTTTTACAGTATTTCATTCACATTCTTTTAGTGAAATGAAGTTTCATTAGCATAAATGAATTTGTCTAAATATTTGGCACATGTTAGGGGAAAATGATTTTGATGCAAACTTTACAATCCCCTCTGGTTATTTCTCATAAACGTAATGTTTCAAGGCAGAGTCATGTTCTTTGTAATTGCCCACTGCTAAACAATGTTCTTGTAGTCTAAATTAACGTAAAGACAAACCAGTTGATGAATAGCATAAATAGCAACTTATAAAGACCTTTTATAGCGCCAGAAATAGATTGCTTCATATGTTTTAGCCATTAGGTTTGTTGCTGCTGGACTCTTATTAGCCAATAATCTTAGCAGGATGTTTAAAATGATAATTTCAATACAGCTGGTTATTTTCCCATTTAATGTCCTTTTTTTTGCACAGTCACTGAAGCTTAAGCATTTATATGCTTGTTGAATCTCTTGATATTGAACCATTATCTGCTTCTTGGGTGGGAAACTGATGTGGTACAAATAAGCAGAGTAATAAATCATTTCATCACCTTTGTGTAATGCCCTGAAGCCCCTTCACTCTTTTTTTTCCCTACAGCCAGAGACAGTGATCAGCTTCAAGAAAAATGAGAAAAGCACAGTCAGAGCTCTCCGCAGGCTTCCTTAGTCCCTGCACTGGAATGTTAATGATCAGATATTCTTTTTTTCAGTGCTCAAGTGCTAATACACTGTTTTAAAGGATAGTGAATGTTCAAATTTTCTGTTGTATTATTGACAACAGAAACAAAAGGTTTACGGATACGTGATACAGTCCACATATTTAAATAAGGGAGGTTGCTAAATTCATAAAATTCTTGAAGGAATGCTACTAACAAATGAATTCTTTCTTTGTCACTCCGTGTGCTTAAGGAAGTTGTATGGTTCAAATCCCCAGAACTGGAGACCTTATTGCTCTCTACAACTCCCAGAAAGGAGGTTTTAGTAGGGTGGGTGTCAGCCTCTCCTTCCAGGCAACAAGTGACAGGACGAGAGGAAATGGCCCCATGCTGCACCAGGGGACGTTCAGGTTGGACATTGGGAGGAATTTCTTCATGAAAAGGCTTGTTAAACATTGGAATGGACTGCTCAGGGGGGTGGTGGGGTCACCGTTCCTGGAAGTGTTCAACAACTGAGTGTGGCACTTAATGCAATGGTTTAGATGACAAAATGGGGATCAGTCAAAGTTTGGACTCAAGGATCTTAGAGGTCCAACCCAAACGATTCTGTGATTTTGTGATTCTGAGAGAAAAAAAAGATACTGCAAAAAAACCCCAAAAAACCAAAAAAACCCCACCCTACAAACAAACAACAATACCCCAGAACAAAAAAAACCCCAACCCAAAAAACAGTAAAGAAATAAATCCTCCCCAAATATAGTTACCTAAAATGTGATATTCGGATATGAGTTATTTGACTAAGCTCTCTACAGACAGCAGACACTTTTGGAAGCATGTCTAACCTTTGTGGGAGTAACTTCCTATTGCACTTTTTTCTTTCTTGTGATCAAAGGGGACATCAAGATGGTTAGGTCAGGTTAGAAAATGAATTTGAAAATCAATATACAAATACCACGGAAAAAAAAAATTATGTTAGGTTTCATCATAAATAAATCTGGGTGTGGATTTCCTGTACACTTCCTCAGGAGACAAAGCAAAATATATCTGTTGAAAAGTATTCCTGAAATCCCTGGTCATGTTGAGGGATGAAAAATAGGTAAAGATCTGTATTTTACTAGTTCTGTGTATTCTCTCTCTTATGGTCTGGCTGTTCGCAGCTCCTGGATAGTGTAGATGGGAGTAATTGAACCACATACAGACATGGTTGATGAGGATGTTCTCCCTGGGAAATAGAAAGGAATAGGCACTTTCTGGATTGCAATTCATTTCATTGTAAGGCAGACTTCTAAAATAATATGGATTAATTATCCCTATTTGTCTAGACTTGACTACAAATTCAACATCAGGTAGCTAGTACAAGCACAAAGACTTACAGTAGAAACATTTTAAATTAGTTAATGTTATTCCTCTCTTGTGACATGCTATTTCAGATTAATGGTTTATTTATGATCTACTAAAGATTTTATTGTCTTGTCTAGGTGTATCTAAAACAGATTTAACCTGGCTGTGTGAAATACTAATAGGGTATTTCCTAGTGTGTTTCCATGGCAGAGCCGACCTCAGCAGACAGCTATTTTCACATCTTCAAAAGCTGGCTTTGAACCCGAGGTCTGCTGTGCTAGGCTGTCAATGCTGGTTACCTAAAAGTTAGTCTCAGGAGTTTTGATCTTGTCTTAGGCTGCATGCACACATAAAGCATTACAGTTTAACAGTGCTTTGGGCAACATTCATTTCAGCAATTCTTGTTTCCTGTGAACTTTCTAATAACCAACCACTTTTAATCTCCTCCATCCAGGTTATTTGGCTTGGGGAGTGCCTAAGGCATAGCAGGGTTAGCTTTTTTTTTTTTTTTTTTTTTTTTCCCCNTTTTCAGTTGTCCTGATGCATTCTTTAGGAACAGAAGAAAAAATTATTTCTGAAATTGAGACTTCATGTAGGAAGTATTTATGCTGAGCTTTTTATGCTGAAAAAAAATCTATTTCCATGGACTTTGAACAATTATAACTTTTGAACCATTTACCTGATTTTCTTCTGAACACCAAAAAAAAGGTATTTTCATAAGAAGTTGAATTAAGAGAGTAATTTTATGCATTTGAATAAATAGCCTGAAATGGAATCCTAAATTCAACTTTACGCATAACTTCTTAAAAATCCTTACTCCTTTACAGTATTGTAATACATTTGTAAGCCTCAAAATATTTATTTCTGGAAGAAATAAAACCTACCACATTGCTTAAAACATCACTGTACCCAACTAAAAATAAAAAAAAATCCAAGAAAGATCAGGAAAAAACCAAAATAAATGATCTTACCTTACACTGTGGTAGGGTTTCCATGGGTACAATCTTCAGGTGCTCTTGTATCTATTCTGAGATGGAGAGAGTGGAGAGTGCCACAGGAATGTGGCTTATTTCCTGTGTAGTACAAGGAACACTACTTGCTCTCTTCACTAATGGAGGAAAAGCTTCAGTGAACTTCTTCAGTCATACCACGTAAGGCTTAAATGGATATTGTTCATGTCCAAACCTTCTAGTGTAACACTACTTGAAGTCAGGGACAGACTGTCCAGTGTAATGGTGCTAAAGGTGTAAGTCCATAAATTTGCTATAGGCATACTTATAAAACCCCTGAAAACCCTGCTCAGGTGTGTTAAGTTTCCAAATGCAAACAGAAGTCACATCTGTGTCCATCTGAGAACACATAGTCATACCTGATAATGTTCATCTCTTCCCTTGCACCAAACCTCAGCAACGAAATACAGAGACAATGTGGGAGCACTAAGGTTAGAGTAAATATGTATGTAGTAAAGCTGTTGGTAGCAAGGTATGTGGAGTAATAAAAACTTCCTAGGTTGGGTACTCCAGTTGTGTAAGTATACATGCCTGACAAATAGAGGAGCAGCAGCACTATTGAGCATTATTGCTCACCTTCCTTTGTCTCCCCATTCCTCCATTCACTCCTCTCTCTTCATGGAAGACAGGGAGGAAGGGTCTACAACTCTGAGTAAGTGTACAGTTTTTACCAGCAAATGACATGGTCTGATACATATTATAGACACCTATTCTGTCCATAGAGCCCTGAACCTCTCTTTGTGGAACTAAATTACTACTTTGAATTATCTAATTTAATGTCTGGCTACCTATATTTAAGGTCTTGGTTGCATAGTGAAAAAAAATGCATACAAGTGGAAGCAAAAAAATGAAACCTCAGGAATTATCATAAGGATAAAATCCCAAATCCATCTAGATTAGAATATTTATTTTGCCAGTGACAATAGCCATTATCAGATCACACAGAAAGGCATGAGCCTCTGGCTCTAGAGACTAGAGAGTTCTTTAAACCACAGAGCACAAGATTTATTATTAATTTTTTTAACATAAGTTCTTCATGTCTGCTGTCTGTTGATGACTCACCCTTTGACAAATGCTGTACTTTAATCCAACGTGGCCTGAAAATCTTTTCTTTTAGTAATGAATTTAATATATTCAATTTAAAGAAAATTGGTTTGGAAACTAAATTTATAAATCAACTGGTCAAACCATCTAAAATTGGTCTTGTTCAAAAGGGGAGTATTATTATTCCTACAAGAATCTACCTTATTTTCTTTCTTCAATGCAGTAAGATTTCAAATGAATGAAATTGAAGTCCACTGTTGGGGTTTTTTTTCTAAGTCTAATATTATTGTTGTATCACATATATCTCAATACTAATAAAGCTTTATTGCTTTACATGTTGAATATGATGAATTTTGGTTTAGCTTTTTGTCTGGCAACCAAAGAAAATTATCTTCTTACTTTTCCAAGGAAGATGACGGTGTGGGGGTCTAAAGCTACATTTATATGTTTTATTTGTTCCAGGGTGCTAGAATCATGTCTTTTTTTGTAAAGTTACAGCTTGTCATTTTGCTGATATAATTAGTTCAAACATGTTTATAAAATTAAACAGACCAGCACATACATCTGTGGTGTAAGCCTCTCAGTGGAGAATGTTTAGGTATGATGTGTTAGCACTTCGAAATACAGACAGCTGGCATATGATTGCATTGTGTGTTGGGTTTTTAATAAAGAGAATAATTTGATAATACAAATGCACTCTTTTCTAGATTCACTGGCTACAGTCAAAGAGAAAAAGGATGTTTATAATTATATGGATAAACTTAGAGCTCAGCAATGACAAATTTTTAGATTACTTTTTAATCAAAGGCCAGTTTAAGTTTGATCTAGTTAAATATGATTTGATTCCTGTAGTCTGAAACGTTATTCTTACACTAAACAATATCTTTTATCTGAAACTGATTTTCTATTTAATAAAATGCTAAAACATGTTCTGCAAAATTCAACTAAAAATTCATCAGATCATGAAAGCTCAGTTGAAAATCTTTGAGCCAAGTCAAAATAAAAGAAACATGGAGTACTAATTTTGTTATTTCCTATTTCAATGAATTTTTTGTTTCTTCTTTAAAATGAAAAGAAACACCAACCCCACTTAAAATTTCTTTTCATCATTAATCAGGAAAATAAAATAGCCAATTAGACATTTTTCCATGGAAGTGTTTTCATTAAAAAATAATAATGCATCTCTCTTTAAGAATAGTCTGGTCTGTTATTGATCCTGCAGACTGCAGTTCTTTTTGCTGGACTGAAAGCAGTGGCAGAAGTATTCTTCAGCTGCTAGGTTTGCAGAACAACTGCTAGGAATGTAGTATTTTCTTCACCAACAGCCAGAGAGGAAAGTAGTGTCAGAGTACTCATGTGGATTATACCCTGTGCAAAATCAGTTTTTGTATTTTCTTTCCTGTTTTGAAAAGTTAATGTCTTTTCCCACCCCACAAAAAGTGGAATTTTAAAAAGGAAACTTTTTTGGTAGAATAGAGCATGCCCAGTGAAAAATCGGAAGTGTTCTATTTCAGCTGTTCTCTGCAACATTTATAATTCCTCTAGTCTTTTTAGCTTGTCTTCTGGGTGTCACTGTAATTCCTTCATGTAAAACCCTCTTAGGTGGTGAACACCAGGAAATTTATTTTCCAGTTTTTTCCTGACAAACTAGCAAACCATGAATTAGCCACTTATGTGTTAAACCATAAACCAAGAAACGACATATTGGTGACCTGAATTCTCTGTTCTACAGCCAGGTGATTGATTGGAGGCAAAAAGTCTGAAAGTCTAGCATTAAGGGAGGTACTGAAAAGCTCAGCTGCATGAGTAGCTGAGTTGGCCATGAGGCTGTTTTGAGGATGTTCAGAAGAAATTTGTTTCTTCTGCTTTGGGAGATGAAACATGAATTGTTTTTATGAGCATCAGACCAGTCATCTTTGTAAAGGCTATTTTTCCCACTTATCCTACCTTGCTCAGACAGGATCCCTTGAGATCCTCAGAGAATTTTCTATCTTTTTAATATCCTAATATTTTTATTCAGAAAAAGTCTTAAAATCGGAGCATCAAATGATCTATATAGCATCAATTTTACTTATAAATGGTATTCAGTTTGCAGGAGTTATTTTTATCTTCAACAAAACAGTTTTGAAAAGCTAAACTAGGAATGAGAAATAGGAATAACTGCATTGGGCATTAAGAAATTAATATAATTCTAGGATTTTTTTTTTAATAGAAGTACTGTATTTAGTTATAGAATCATTACAATGAATGCAAAAATTTAGTATATGAAAAGAATGAGGAGTGATTAATATGGCTATGACCACAATTACCAGATAGGAAATTATACAGGAATTAAAATGGACATTCTTCTTAGGTGTAGTAATTTTGGAAGTAGATAATGTCATAATCTAACAGAACTGAAAAGGAGCTGACATTATGATATTGCCATGGAAAAGGCACAGTGTGCTGGCTGATAGATGTGAAAACCGCCAAGTTCGCAGCACAAACCTGAGGGAAATTAGCTGAGTTCAAGGGGAGGTTGCATAGCATTCAATGGATAATGAATTTTTGTCTGGAGCTGAGGTTTTCTCTGCTTGTGACTTCAATAAATGGCTTCCTCTAAAGCTGCTGAAAGTTGCTGACTCCATCTGGCTTCACAGGTATTAATTAAGCCCTAACAAATCAGATGGCAGTTTGCCCTGTTGTGTTCAGCTGCAATAAGGAGAAAAGAAGTCGATGCTCTTCTAAATTGCAGTTAACACATTGCTGATTCATAGTCAATATGTTTTGTATTTCACAATTTATTTAGGTTCCTGCCAGTGAAGCTCCCACTTCAACATGATGTAGCCATCTAAGATCTCTTACACAACCATTATGTGCCCATCTCTTTATCACTCACTGCTCTATGCGTAATCAACAATACAGAAAAACTAGTTATTATCTATTTGTGTTTCCTCGCAGACACTTTAATGATCAATGCCCTCTATTCCACCTGATGGATAGTAGAGTAGGACAGAGAAAGGGCACGAACATATTAACACAGGACTAGAAGCTATTTCTCCTTTCACCCTTCTTCCACATCCAATCCAGGCCTCTCACACAAGTTGATCAGAGCATTTCTTACCTTTTGTGATTGTGTCCATAAATCATTTTACTCCCATCTATATCACCCTTTTCTCTATGTATATGTCCCTTTCTGTTGTTCTTCTTACAGTTTTTTGTCCTCTCTTATCCATTCTCTTGGCAGCATTTTGCAGCAAATATCATGACTGAGTGAGACACATTTTGCCTCAGGGCCAGCAGAAACCAGAGCCCAGTACCAGAAGCCCTACATTTTTTTGTGTACCTTTTTTCCTTAATTGGTATTCAAAACTCCTCCTTATTCAATGTTGTCTGTTAATTTATTAATATTGCATTTTTTACCTCTCATCAGTCACTGATGAAGACGTCAAACAAGGCTTGGGACTGATCCCCAGAGATTCTTCAATACACACTAGCCTCCCAACACATGCACTACAGTTTGTTATTTTCCTAAAGCCTTTCTTAAGGTTTGTAGTCCACAGGAATGCAGCTGTGGAAAAAAAAGCTTTACAACTTCATGTCATAATGAGTCATGTTGAAGATCATGCACAATTTAGAATTTTTAAAAATAATTTATTGAATGCTGAAATATTGCAAGATATATTTTTGTTTTCAGACAAATCTATCTCATGTGCTGCAGTAGAACACCTACTTGTTTATATTTTTTTATCTATATATTTTGGTATTATAGTTTCTTCTCATAATCAGCCAGACTTCCCTAAATTTGTTTATTGTTTTTCTTTCACCTCTCCTTCAGCTTCTGAGAGCACAGGCAGAAGATGCACCACCACAGCAATGCTTATTCAAATTAGCTCTTAGATTTTAAGTGAAGCAGGAATAATTATGACCAATGTTTATAATTTGTAAAAAGTCCAGAAATTCCCAGTTTACATCCGGAGAAATTCACATTTTTTTGAAGCTTAGCCCTAAGACATGAGGTTAAACTTCAAGTAAAGAAGTAAAAGAGTCTAAACTTAATTCTAGCAGATTTCAGTGCTTTTTATTTGTGCTCAGTAGTATTATCCTTCAGACTCATAAATCAAAGAATGTCATTTTGGAATAGGAACTGCACCTTTGTACCATGACAAACGTTAAATAGCATAAATGAATGTAGCATATTATATATTTTAAATTTATGCTTTATATATTAATTTCCTCCTTTTTATTCTTATCTCAAAAACACTGTTGTAAATCAGTCTTTATTTGATCCAAAAAGTAGCTTTGTTATTGTGCTGGTTGTGGCTGTAATAAAGTTAATTTTTGTCATATCAGCTAGTATGGGGCTGTGGTTTGGATTTGTGATCAAAACAATGTTGACAACACAGGGATATTTTCATGGTATCTGAGCTGTGCTTACACTTTGCTGCTGCTCACCCAACCTCACCAGCAGGGAGGCTGGGAGTGCACACAGAGTTGGGAGGAGACGTAGCTGACCCCAGCTGACCCAAGGGACATTCCAGACCATATGGCATACAAAGGTGGGGGAAGGAGAAAGATGGAGGGATGTTCACAGTGATGGCGTTTGTCTTCCCAAGTAACTGTTGCACGTGATGGGGCCCTGCTTTCCTGGAGGTGGCTGAACAGCTGTCAGCCTGTGGGGTGTGGTGAACGAATTCCTTGTTTTGTGTGTGTGGCTTTTGCTTTACCTATTAAAATGTTTTTATCTCAACCCATGAGTTTTCACACCTTTCCCTCCTAATTCTCTCCCCAGCCCCACTGGGGGAGAGTGCCCGAGTGGCTGGGTGGCATTTAATTTCTGGCTGGGGTTAAACCCCTACAGTGTTTTTTTCTGTTCTTATGCATTTATGAAGTTTATGTATTATGAATTATGGGGAATGTGGAAAAGAGGACAGGCCACTTCGGAGGAATACAAGAATGTTTTCAGGGATGTAAATGTGGAAGGCTATTTGGAATTAAATTTTTCAGTCAATGTCAAGGACAACAGAAAGGACTTCTTCGAGTACAACAGCAGCAAAAGGAAGATGGGAAAATAATGGCCTACTGCTGAATGAGGTGGGTGCCCTGACGATGGAGGACACAGAGAAGGTGCAGTAACTGAATGTCTTATTTTCTTCACTCTCTGCTGCAAGGCCAGCTGTCAGGAATCCAAGACCTTGGAGACAAGAAAGTCTGGAGAAAGGCTTTCCCTTGTTCAAGGAGGATTGTGTTCAAGATCATTTGTGCAAACTTGACACCAACAAATCCATGGGTGCTGACGGGATATAACCACAAGTGCTGAGGAAGATGGCCAATGTTACTGCTAAACCACATTCCATCATCTTTGAAAGGTCATGGAGTGCAGGGGATTTGCCTGAGGACTGGAGGAAAACTAATGTCCCTTGAATCTTCAAAAAGGGAGAGAAGGAGGACCCAGGAAAATATAGAGCTGTCAGCCTCACCACAATCCCTGGAAAGGTGATAGAACAACTCATCCTGGATGTCATCTTTAAGCATGTGGGGAAAAAGAAGGTTGTCGGGAGTATTCAACATGGATCCACCAAAGGGAAATCATGTTTGGCTAATCTGACAGCCTTCTATGATGGCACAACAGTCTACATAGATGATGGGAGAGCAGTAGACATTGTCTACCTGGACTTCTGCGAGACTTCTGGGAGTTTCCCATAACATCTTTATAGGCAAGCTCAGGGAGCGAGGATTGGATGAGCAGACAGTGAGGTGGATTGATAACTGGCTGAATGGCACAGCTCAGAGGGTTGTGATCAATTGTGCAGAGTCCAGTTGGAATCCTGTAGCCAGTAGTGTTCCCCAGGGCCAGTACTGGGTCTAATCTTACTCAACTTATTCAACAAATTATAATATAATTATTATTATTGTCCTGGATGAAGTGGACACCCAGCAATGCTGGTGATGCAAATCTGGGAGGAGTGGCTGGTAGACCAACAGGTTGTGCTTCCATTCAAACAGACCTGGACAGGCTGGAGACTTGGGTGGAGAGGTATACAGTGGAGTTCAAGGAATGCAAATGCAGGGTCCTGCACCTGGGAAAAAAACCCTCATGCACCAGTACAGGTTGACTTGCTGGAAAGCAGCTCTGTGGAGCAGGGAGTCCTGGCAGAAAACAAGTTAACCATGGTCCAGCAGCATGCCATGGTGGCCAAGAAGGCCAGTGATAATTGAGGGAGGTGATGCTGCCACTCTACTCTGCCTGAATAAAGCCACATCTGGAATACTGTATCCAGGTCTGGGCTCTCCAGCTCAAAAAAGACAAGGAACTACTGGAGAGGGTCTGGTGAAGGGCTATGAAGATTGGTAGGGCACTGGAGAACCTCTTTTATAAGGAAAGGCTGAGCGAGCTGGGTTTGTTCAGTCCAGAGAAGAGAAAACTGAATGGGGACCTCAACAACACATATCTTCAGGGCAGGTGTCAAGACAATGGAGCCAGGCTCTTTTCAGTGGCGACCAGTGACAGAACAAGGGGCAGTGGGAACAAACTGAAACACAGGAGTGTCCATATGAGGAAAAACTTCTTTACTTTGAGGATGACAGAGCACAGGAACTGGCTGCCCAGAGAGGTTCTGGAGTCTACTTCTCTGGAAAGACACAAAACCTGCCTGGACATGATCCCGTCCAACCTGCTCTAGGTGAACCTCTTTTAGAGGGGGGCTGGACAAGCTGATCTCCAGAGGTTCCTTCTAGCCCCAACCATTCTCTCATTCTGTGATTCTCTGTATTTCTTTTACCTTGTTTTACATTGCTGCATGAATATCGAATAGTTGTAAATATATGTGTGTATATATAGAGAGAGAGAGAGAGAGAGAGAAAAGATCTTTCCTTTTCTACTTTCAAGTTGTTTTCCATTTTGACCAAGTGGTTACATTGAAGTGCTTTTATCCCCACAGAGATGTAAAGAAGTGTATGTACATAAGATAAGAAATTATTCAGAAACTTCCTGAGTCTAACAACCTCCACAGAAAAAACTTGGATTAGAGCATCCAGCCCTGACATAAAAACTGACAGCTATATAGGCCAACCCTGTTCACAGGGGAGGTTTTAAGATGGTTAGCATAATATTTAGAATACATGCAACAAAGAAGTTAGAACAAGGGAATGGGAAGTTGTAGGGTTGGAAGTTCATTGAAAAATGACTTTTCCATTTTAAAAAGTCAGGGGATTTCCTTCCAGATGACTGTGAAACAGAGTCTTGGATGGTGGAATAAAGTCAACACCCTTTAACTTTATTCACAGACTGAAAAAACCCAAACAATATCAACAGTGTTAACACCTGTAAAAGGGCTAGTTTGGTTGGGATAGACTGAGTTTCCCATAGTCATCACAGAGTGTACAACATGCCCTGGTCGTACTGCACTGCATGCCAGCAAGGAGCAGCTGCCCTAAACATAGACAGTATTTTCTATCTTTCTCCATGTCCCACTGCCCAGATGGCCTTGATGCCAGCAGCAGCTGGCTCCAGCTTTTCCCTGCTGTGATTTTCACTCAGCTGTTCAGGGATGAGTTTGGAATTGGCTGCTGTAGAAACTGAGAAAGACATTCATTAGAGAGCAGAGGAAGCAGCAGCTGAGTGGCTGCTGGAAAGGAGCCTGCATGAGGCTGACATGCCATTCCCTGGAGGCCAGAAGCAGCTGTGGAGAGGAAGAAAGGGGAGGACATTCCTCAGAGTTCATCTTACTCAGAGGAGTATAGGCATTTCTGAATATTGGTGTCTATGTGAAAATTCAGGGCACATCTGTGAGTTGCTACCATTCCTTTATGCAGTAGTGTCCATATTGAACTTTGTTCCAAGAGACAGGAAAGTAAACAGGGATTTCATACAGCTTAAAGACTGCAGCATTCAAAAATGACGGTTCAGGAAGAGAAAGCCTTGGCAACAACTTGTGACACTGTGTCCAATATGAAATAAAGTCTCCCAGGGAGTTCTCAATTTCCCAGGGAGAACAACCCAGCTGGGGAACAGGAAAGGTTCCTGGGACCTGCTGCTCAGACATCTGGAGCTTTCGTGACCAAAAGCTTATTAGTTTTGCAACAATTGTAGATATGATCCTCCCTCTTGCTATTGTGAAAGATTAAAATAATAACTTTTATCACTAATACTTCTTCTTCTAGAGAAGGAAATACAAATGGTGACCAATGGTGGCTAGCAAGCATATAAAGGGACAGGGAAGAGGAGTGGAAATCAAATAGAGTATATATGTACATAGGCAGTGTTTAGTCTTACCACTTTTAATAATATAAGGTCACATACCTCATTGTTGCTGAATTCTAACACAATTGAGGGAGTAGGTAGAGGCTGCATTTCTTGGGTAAAAGTGTGGACACAAGAAAGAAAAGTACAAACTTTGTGAAGGGCAAGAGGTAACATGGAAGATGAAAGATAAAGAATAGCTGCACTTTGGAATGAAAGATAATAAAGAATAGCTGCACTTTGGAAACTGCCCTTTTGGACTAAATATTTCCAATTTTCTTGATGGCACAAACATGTTATTTTGACATTCACTGCCCAAATTCAAAATGAGAGGGGTGGAAGTGAAAGAAATTTTTGGTTTTCCCTCACCCTCCATGACACAAGACAAGCAGCCCACTTAAATAACAGAATATCCCTGGTATGTGTCTTAATTCAGTTCAGAGGGGAGAAGAAAACATAGCCCAAATAGAATCGTAGGTTCCTATTTACACGCTTTGTTGTCATGTGTGTTTCATCTTCCATCAGCTACTTGTCTAGTAATCCCACTGAATCCAAATTCTGTGATATGCTGGGAATAGCACCAGCAAATTTACCTTTTTTTTCTCTGTCAGTCCCTCAAGAAGGTAGCACAGGACCATTCATCTGTATTGTTAACATAACTTATAACCTAATGATCATCCCAATTTTTCATAAAATTCCTGAAGTAGGCACTCAGTTTATACATGCTGTTGACTGAAGTTTTATTTCATTTTATTCTGGATAAAGATCTAAATCCCTATATATTCTCACTTTATTTAAAATAAGGTCCAAGACTTAACAATGGAGTATGATCGAATCAATTTTTTAAGCAGCATGAAATAATTTAATATTTTCTAGTATCAAGGGAAACTTATCTTGTTTTCCACTATTGCAATAATTAGTTTAAAAATTCGAAAATTAATTGTTTACAGTATTTTAAAAACACCATGATAATAATTTATCTTGTGCTAAAACAAAGAACTTCTAAAGAACTCTAAAAACAGTGGAATATCTAAAAGGTCAAAAGTGGAATGAATATAAATTTGGTTGGGGCAACCAAAGTCAGTAAGATGCTGTGGTTTGTTGTGTGGAATTCTACCTCACTGGAGACTGATCTTTATTCTGCAGGACTTTTATGTGATAACTTTGTTTTATAAAGACAAAAAAGAAAAAATATTTTGAAACTAAAAGTGCCACGGTGTTCAAGTGGATTTTATTGATCTCTGAGTGCAGCAACAATTTATTCAAGACCTTTTGTCTTATTAACAGACATTTATCTTTCTATCAGGTATGAATAGAAAATCTGAAATAATGTATATGTAACCCAGATGCACTGCATTTGCCCACAGATACATACAAAAAATATCCACATTATAATATTATAAAATAATTTATATATTTGTTTCCTTTGTGACTGGCTTTATTGTAGGAATATACTCATATATTCAACTTTTGTCCATGTATGGAGAAACTAAATTTTCTAAACAGTAAAAGTGTTAAAATTTTTTTAATGAATTAACATTTATGAGGGAATTTATTTTGCTTTCCTAAGCACAAAAATCAAACATAATATAGGTTTTTCAGGTGTGAATTCATTTAATGATTGTAAGAACACAAAACTTCACATCTTCTCAAGTAAGTCTATTTGCCTTAGAGTAGTACTTATGAAGTACCTCTCAGCACCTCCTCATCCTCTTATTGGTTCTTCACTTAGCAGTGTTCACTAATTTATGTCACCTATCCAGAATTTGTCCTCAGCAAACCTTATTTGAATTGATAGCTTAGAGGACACCACAGACAGAAACTACTGTTTCTGAAGTGTGACAGCAATAGTGAGGAATCTTACATCTTTATTATCCTATTCAGTGTGATTCTTCCCAGTGTCAGGGGAAAGAACAGCTCCTGGGCTTCTAGGGCTGGAGATACATCAGCTAAGCCCCTCTGTAGCACAGAGAAGAGTGATGTTTACAACTACTAGAAAACATTTATCACTAATTCCAGAAGGAAATACTCATCCATACTTTTAAAACACTGATTTTATGGTATTTATTATTTTTTGAAAGTTTTGGTGAAGACTGAGCTTTTGTGGTTGGAAAAAACATCTATGCATACTGAAAAAACCCGCTCTTAAATTCCTGTGGCCTTAACACATTATAAGCATATTTAAAGGCATGCTGGTCACAGGGAAAAATATGCTAGAAGAAAGGAATCACAGAAATGTCAGGGTCAGCAGGGACCTCTGGAGATTCTCTGCTTCAATCCTCTCTTAAAAGCAAGATCAGGTAGACCAGGTTACCCAAAACCATATTCAGGTGTGTTTTGAATAGTTCCAAAGATTCAGACTCCCAAGATTCTCTGGGCAAACTCTGAGATAGATTGGAAGGATTACCTCCTTTGACCTGCTGGCAACACTTTTTCCAGTGCACCTGAGAAAATTGCTGGCCCTCTTTGTCTCAACAGCACAATTCATAGCATCATAGAAGTAATCACAGAATCATTAGATAATAGAATCATAAAATCATAGGATCATATCACAGTTTGAGTTGAAAGGGACCTTAAAAGATCATCTAGGTCCAACATCCCTGTGCTATCATCCAAGTAATTTATGAATATGTTATTCAACAGTGGTCCCAGTATGGACCCCTGGTTACACAGCTAGTGACTGACTTCTAATCAGACTTTGTGCCACCAATCACAGCTCTCTAAGCCTGGCTGTTCAATCAGCTGCCGCACCGGTGCCGCTTCCTAACCCAAGCTTGGCGGGCAGCAATGTGATCCGATGCCCTCAGAGCTGACAGTGGGCTCTGCGGCTTTTAGTTCTTGGATCCACAGGGGCCGGATGGAAGTTCCGCAGGGAGCTGCGTGGCAAACGGCTTTTCGCAGGTTACGCCGGTAGCTGTTTCTGAGCGACGGCAGAGGCAAGGAGGAGAGAGCCCGGCTGCTTGTGGCTCTATACCTAGGCNCAGCTTTCAGTCAATTGCATTTTTCACTTACCTAATCTTTACACCAGTTTGGTCATGAGGATGTTATGAAAGATAGTGTTGAAAGACTCAGTAAAAGCAAATTAAACAACACGCACTGCTCATACAGTGACCTGTTCATCTATCTAAACTACTCTGAGATTTTTTTACATTTCTGTTTGGATATCAGTTCTGTGCTTTTTTTAGGCATGGCTTAGCACCATAGTTCACAGCTAAATTTTCAGAAGTTTCCCTCTAATTATCTGGCTTAATATAAGTGTCATTTGTGCTTAATACAAGTAAAATAAAACCTTTTTTTTCTAGATGGCAACTGAGAGAATATAATCCTGGTTCAACTGTTAAAAGGCTGTACAGCTGCACTAGGAATTTATTTGGCTCACTAGTCTATTTTATTTCTCTATGACATTTAACAATGCTGTCTTACACACTAAACAATAACTTTTGTTAACTGCTTTTCATACACAGCATTCTCTAATGCCTTTATTCAGTTGGGACATTTACAGCTTCAAGGTTTGGAAAGACACTCACCCCTACAACCTTCTGCAGTCTACTCAGATCCCTCACTTTGCATCTGGTCACAGTTCTCAACCAGATGAAGTTTAAAGTGGAAAATAAAGTTCCCCTCATCTTCGAGATTTATATTTCCTATCTAGTTAAAATATAAGAACATGTTGGGAAGACAGGAGCAATAATTCCTTTGATTAGCTCATTTTTTTTAGCTAGACAAACCAGAAGTTAGAGTATTAAATACATCAAGTTGTGCATGAAAAAATGGTGCAGGTTTAGTACTCATGTGGTACATTATAATTAAAGATCTTTAAAATATTCTCACTGGAATATACAGTGAAACACTGGTTTTATTTTATGTGTTTTATTTTTACTGTTTATACCTGTAACAAAATCACCATTCTTATTCACTTACAGCAGTAACAGTGCTGTCAAAATCCAACTCCGTTTCAAAAGGACAAGACTTGCTTATATTTTTAATAGCTCCCTGTGCTTTACCTGCCACCTCATAAATGACAAGAGTAGACTGAAAACCAAATAAAAAAAATCTAAAGCTTTTCATTTTCAACACCATTTTTTAAATCTCCCTGTCCATCTCACTGAGGTGATGGTATAAGAGGGAAGCTTATAGCATTCATTATATGAAAACCATGTCAGCTTCAAGCTCTGTTCTTTTATAAGCTAGCTAAATATATTCTAAACTGCTTGTATCTTTCTGCCATCCTTGCACACTTTTAATGCCTCTTTAGCTGCTTGATTTATCTCCAAACCTGCAGATTGCCTTTATAAGAATTCCCATTGACTGAAGTGATACTTATTCACGTGAGTAGAGCTGATAAACTGCAGGTCTCATCATCACACAGAGCTCTGCTGATTATGATGCTACAGATTTTGTTTTCTTTCAGTAGGCAAAATAGGTTTAGAAACACATTTTCCTTTCATCCCTCAAAGGAACTCATAGTAGAGTGGTTGAGATTCAAAAACTGACTTTCCAGATGGCAGTACACCATTCTGAATGGTTCCTACTTCACCTGACATATCTAGAAAGCCTGTGCCACAGTAAGAGATATTTTCAGCCCAGAGAGACTCAGGCATCAAGGTCTTGTCTTTTACGTCTAACACACAGTGCAACATTCCCTATCTACCTTGATGGGTTCCTGAACCACCCTGTAAAAGAATTTATGAAAAAATAAACTAGTGTTGTACAACTTACATGAAATTTTTAGTAATATAACCAGACCATTTCACTGAAGATTAAAATATATGCAAACAAAAAAAAATCTTGATTCAAATCTGAATCTACTCCTTCATAAACATAATTCATTCTCAACAGGATTAAGGGGCGGGGGGAGAAGAGGAAACATGCTTTAGTCATCTGCTATGATATCAGTGTCATGATATTGTGATTCCTGAGTGAATGGACCTCAAGATAGAAACTATGGTCCCCCACCCCGGACAAATGCATGCCTGCCTCCTGTTTTTGAGTCCTTTTCTATGCACAAATACGCAGGATTCCTGACTTAGACAGCTAAACCTGTATTAGATGGCTCAGATAATTAGCAGAGTAAATGGAAAACAAGCTAAGCTCTTGAACAGCAAGTTACAGTATCTCTCCTACATCTGAAATAAACCTAAACAAACACTGCTTTTCACTGAGTTCTTTTACTATACCTAGGACATGCAGAATAAGAACAAATAAGGTTCTACTTGCGCAGAGAAATTGGAATTAAGAATGTGTTTAAAATTTATATACACCTGTAGTGGTTTGGTTTGAAATATCCATTACTTACTTATTTTCCTTCTGTGAGATAAGAATTAGGAGAAAGTAAAGCAGGCACAAAACTTTAAAAAATATACAGAAGTTTATTAACAGAACTAAAAGGAAGAAAAAAAAAATCCAAACCTTCAGAACACTTCTCTTCCCCCCACCTTTCTCCCTTCTCCGACTGACAATGTAAAAAACTTCTGAGATTTTTCAGTCAGTTTACCACCTCTATAATAATCTTTCTCAGTGCACTTAGGGAGAGGAGTCTCTCTTGCTCATGCTATGGAGACATCTCCACAAGAAACAGTTCTCTCGTGGCTTCAACATCCCAGCAAGGCAGCCGCCCAGGATGGTTTCTGCTCACATGTGAATGTCCCTTCCCTCGACTTGCAGCTTTCCCCACAACTGCTTTTGAGGGTTCCATCTTTTAGCTGAGGGGGTACCATTTTAAGGATCAGCGTTCAGAAGCAAAAGTTCTCTTCATCTGTTTCTGGGAGTATCTTCATCTCTAGGAACAGAGGTCTTCTTCCCTGGGAGCGAGGGTCTTCATCACTTTCATCTCTCTCTGTTCAAGCTTCTCATCAAATCACAGCTACTTCAACATTTGCTTGTTTCAGCACAGGTACTTTTGCTCATGNCCGAGCAGGCCCCGGCCCCGCTGGGCTGCACCACAGGCCCCCCAGTTACCTGTCCGAAAGCCGGAAGCAAGAGAGCTTCCCGGGCTTTGTTCGTTCTTAAATGTGGATCACAGAGGCATGCCAAGCTTCTTAAAAGGCTTTAAAAATTTGCCAATGTTCAAACTAGCCAGTTGATTGGTTCTGTCAAGTCTAGAGGAAGCTGTAAGCTCCTCTTTGCAAAGGAATCACTTCCATAGCTGATGGAGCCCTCTTAACTGAAAACCCAAACTATGCTAAACCATGACAATACCTAAAATACAGTAATATATGGAAATATATTTATAAACTCTTTAATTTTTACCAATGGTATTTTTAAAGGCTTCATACAACACTTTTACAACAATGAACATCCCAGCTGTTCTTAAAAGAAAGAAGAAAACTGGAAAAAACCCCAGACAAACCAACCACCATTCATCGGTCCTTTTTGTCTAGGAAGAAGCAGCAATATCTGCAACCTGAGCTCATGCCTGAAATGAGGATTTGATGAACTGCACGAAAGCTGAGCTGAGAATCAGAGCCAGCTGCTCACCAATCCCATGGCTCAAACAAGCCAGCAAAGGTCTCATGCTACCCAGTAGCTCCGCCTTTTAGGGGGAACCCCTCAGTGACAAATACAGGTAATATGCACAGAGGTAAAAGAAAGCACATGAAGGATAAGTCCATGGGAGGCCAACTAATTCTTTTGAAAACCACAGTACTGCCTGTTCTCTTCTTCTCGACTATTTGTCTTTGCCTGTATCCTTCTCATTAGTGTTTTTGACCAGTGTTTTCACTGCAGGGCTATAGGCTGTGACAATACTGTTTGCTTCAAAACTACTCCCCAAGTGCACAGGACATTACAGAGTTACTGCAAAATGAACTTACTAATTCTTTCTCTACTTTAAAAACTCTGTCAGAATAGTTTGTAGGAAATATATCCATGCTGCAGCTGAGGAGTACTCTGACATATACAGAGTTCTTAAAAAGTTTAGCTGTTTTTCAACCTTTAAAATAAAACATTTTATGTTGTAAAACGAAAGTTTTCTCCTCCCTAATATGGATAAATTCATGTTACTTTATATCTTATATGAAAATCAGTATTCTTATTACCTAGTTTTGGGGCACTACAAACTTATTTGACTGAACGGTCCTCTAAATATTCTGTTTGAATCACTCATTGGAGTATTTTGAAGTGTACAAACTGTATTTTGATGATCTCATTTAACAAATGATAAAGCAATACACTGGCAAAGTAGCATATAAAACGTATTTCGTTGTTTACTATGGTCATGGTTTTATGTGTAACTGGAGAGATGAAATGGTAATGGAGAAATGCCCTCCTGTTACAAAGATAGTTTCAATCTTTACAGATTTTTATTTTTAATTGTATTGTCATCTCCTATTTTTTTTTTCTTCTCAAATCTCCTTATAAAACTTCAGGAATGAGGGAAGTGGTGGACATGAATGTTTGCAAAGTCTTTTCCTGGGGTATATGTGTATATTTGTAGGTATATAAACTTTACGGAATTATGTCATGATACATGTTATATGTTATGATTAGGAATAGAACTTGCTTTAGATAGATTTTCCTTCCTTTGGAAAATATCTCCAGTGGTTGTACTTGAGTGCTAACTTTAGTGCTAGCAATATTATCATCTGGGAAGTATACAATACAATAGGAAGATAATAGATTTTTACCAAAACTGCTAAGAAGATTGTGTCAGACTTTACTTGGCATACTGATGGACTAGCCTCTTGCATAAAGCTAAGAAGTCTCAACTCACAACAAGTTCAGCTGACTAATAAAATTCACAAGTCTTCAGAAATTATGCACCAGACAAACATGACTGCTTGAGAATATAGCTTTCCTTCATGGTAACCATAAAAATCAAACTGCCTCCTTGTTCCTAACTAGTGCAATAAGATGCATCAAATTAGGGTTTCTAAATGCAGGCAACTGTAATTTGTGATATCATTTACAGACATAGCTGCTATTGCAGTTAAATTAATGTTTTAATTTGCGTGGCCATTAGAACATGTAAATAGAGCATGTCGACCACAGTAATATCTTTCATGTTAAGTGATTAGATTCAGGCCTAATTAATGTCCAGATTCAAATTTTACATCACCCTTATTTTTTTTAAGCTAATTGGATACTAGAGTAAAACCAGTTTTATTTATGAGTATTTAAAAAATCTAGAAACGCCTGGCTTATGCTTTGTGTTGTGTGTCTGAGTGTTTTGATTTTATTCCTGTTACTAATGCATTTGGTGCACTGGTTATAAAATCCTTGAAATACATTGCTCACCACATTTTGTAATGGCTGTCAAAGCAAAAAGCTGATGGTTAGTTTGGTAAGCATTCAAATGTTCTTCTGCTAAAATATCTTCCTTTCGCAAATCACTGAGGAATGCGTGTAGACTTCTTGATTTTATTTGCTTGTTTAGTCAACTGGGAAAAAGAAAAAAATTCAGAATTTATACATAAATCTGTTTCTTTTCCACTTAAAGAAAAAGTAGTCTTCTTTGGCCTTTTGATTAGGGGTAAAATCAGTATATCTTAGTTCAATGATAATTCCCTAGTCATGGAATATGGATCTGATCCTTTTAAAATAATGGAAAGACAACAATTTTTGAATAGCAACTTAAATATCTTTCCTGTCCCAATAATTTTTAGTGCATTCTATGAAAAATATGGTAATTAGAAAACCCAAAAATATTTCTTGTTTTTTAAACAGTTAAAACAGTAAAAGCTGTCTGATGTAGGGAACCTAATATATCCAATCACTACCCAGCAGGAGTTTCCATTTATTATTTATTTTGTTTATTAAACAAAGAAAAGGTATAATGTAGTTAGCAACATACTGAGAGATATCATGAAGTAGCTAGCATTGGAATACTATAGGAAAAATACGTAAGCAAATACATATACAAAGAAAAAAAGCCATGATCCTATTTGTAATTTTAAGTTAAAATTTACCAAAAATTTTGTAATTCCCAAAGATATTTTACTATGAAATTCTATGTTATCAATAGTATTGTTTCCCCTTCAATGCTCCTCCCCCAAAGAGCTGTGTATCCCCACAAATGTCTCTGATTAAAATATGAAAGTGTCATAACTAATTTTACATGTAATGAAAACTTCTGAGGAAAATTTTTACTTGGGTCAAAGCATCATACATTTGAACTAGATAAATGTGCTATCAACTATTTTCCCTCAATGGAAAACTAAAATATGAGATGTAGTCAAAGGGAACACATTTTTGTCAGTATCATTTTCATTAGTGCACTGGAATTGAGTTCAGACAGGTCAGCCTGAATATATTCAAAAATTATGGAGGAGGTAATTATAACTGTATGAATATCTAGGTAGTACGAATAGATACAAAAAGAGGTAGCCACATACAACTTTTAAATATAGTTAACAAGTTTGTTCTCTACAGTGAGGACAAAATTTTCATAAATAAATTTGACTTCAGGTTTTTTAGGTTAATATTAGAAATATTAGAAATCTAAGACATTTAAAATTAATTAGCTGTTTGGTTTCCTTCAACACTTAAACCCCCCCCTTAAAAAAAAAAAAAAAAAAAAAAAAAAGTAACTTTTCAAAGGTCTTTCCCATGTCTGTTTCAGAAGAGAGGTGTCACTCCTGAAACTCAAGCATTTCCCTGCCTGGCCATGGTAATGACTAGGTCAGATGCAGATAACCAGTTGTTAAATGTCTAAGTAAGGCAGTGCCTCGTCCTTTTTCTTTTATTCTTGTCAGATGCAACAATTTATCCAGATGCTAGCAAGCTTAAGTCCTGGAAACTTGTATATGTTCTGTACAGATCTGTGTGGAAAAAGTGTTTGAAAGTAATAACTAGAGCATGGTGAACAGCTGTACAAAGAAAAACTGCATGTGTAGATCTCATTCATAATTTACAAGGCTCATAGATTTCTTGCATGTAGTGAACTGACCCCTGACCTTCACTCATTTATGCCTTTTAAAAAACATCGGTATATCGATAATAAATAAATCAACTAATTCAATTGCAAATTGTGTGAGTTCTCCACTCTCTGGGTCTAATCCAAAACAGGCAGCAATCACATCAAGTGGTAATTCCTTGTTCTCTGCAGACTAAATGAAAAGTTCCCATTACATCAAATTTTGTCCGTTATGATTCAAGTCATTATTTAGTTCCACCTTTTTGTGGAACAGCTTCCTTCATCCCTCCAGAAGGGTGAAAACATTTACTTTATTAATTTCAATGCAAATTAATTGGTTTTCCTTTTTTTTCATCTTCACTAAAAATAATGTATAATTTTAAATACTCATATGATCCAAAACCAAAACTGTTTCTATATCAAACAGACAAGATGTGATGCTTCAGCCTTTCAAAACTAATTTAAGAACAAAACTGAAATGTAAAATTCACCAAAAAAAAAAATTCTTTACAAACTATTTGGGCTTTGAAAAACTGACTGTTTTAGAGAAAAAAAAAAAAAATCTGGAAACCTTATGACCTTTATAGGTCCCCTGTGCTGGATGTACTGGTGTACGTAATGTCTATGTCATTGAAGAGGAAGATTATTTTCTAGCTTATGTTAGCACAGTGACACTAAATTAGTGGGCAGCAAATTCTTCACTCTGCTTATCTTTCTCTTATGTAGAAACCCATGATACTCATATTTCATTTGTGAGTTTCCCGATGATTATTTTGATGATAGAAGTTTTGTGGTTTTTATATATCCTAAGATTATTTTAATTATCTTAATCTCATCCTTTTTTTTCTTTTTAAACCACAATATATGTTTATCTCTGTCTCTTCTGGTATTTAGAATGAAGTAAATATTCATCATTCCACATTAAGGTATCGGTCAAATACACAAAGGTCTTGAAGCTATACTGGCACCTTGAACCTTTCAACATTGACTCTGATTTACGGAAAAATTCAGTCCTAAGTAATCAGTAAATTCACCAAAGCAGATGGATTTTTACAGAAAAAAAAAGAAGGAAGAGTTTATTTCTCATGAATAAGCATTTTCTGAACAAAGATGTGCTGCTGGTGAAATATTTCTTGTGTTATACAGCCACTAAGACGTAAATGTTTCTGCTTTTGAGAGAGATAAAAGATGAAAAGTCGTCATCTGTATAACAAACATTTCAAAAAGCTACATGTGAAAGCAAATAGAAAGTGGATAAAATTGTACATAAAAACACAAAGGTAAAGCATAAAAGCATAGTAAAGTAAAGCTTAATGTACGAGTAGAAAAGGCAATAGCAATGTCATTTGTAATTAAAAATGAAATGAATAGTAAAACAAAAATGTTGAAGAAAATATAATGAATAAAAGAATCCAAGCCTGCAATGCAATTAATGCTCTGTAAATGCGTTTGCACAATAAGAAATATGTCTCTCTTAACTTCTTTTCAGTTTTATTATTTTTAAATAAGACATAGATATAAAGAAGAATTTCTTTCCATGGGGGTGGTGAGGCACTGTAACAGGCTGCCCAGAGAAGTTCTGGATTCCCTGGAAGCGTTCAAGGCCAGGCTGTATGGAGCTTTAAGCAACCTGATGTCCCTGCCCATGACAGAATGGTTGGAACTAGATCACACTGAAGGTCCCTGTCAATCCAAACCATTCTATGATTCTATGATTCTATGATTCTATGATTCTATGATTCTATGATACATACAGTGACTTTGAACACATGGCTGTATGTCTTTATATTGGAGTCTTCAGTCACTGTTTCACCCTGCCATACAAGGCAAGTTAACTCCCTCTGACATTATCTACCTGCATTTCATAAACATGAGCTGTTGACAGGGAGTGCACTTGTAGCACACGATGTCTGCATTTCCTCTTGTTAACAGAAGCTTACTTTTACTCAAATTATAAAGAAAAAAGACACACATTAACACAGATAGAAAAAGGAAGTTTTGTTTTTCATCTAAGGCATATGGAAGATGCCAAATGTTGAATACTGTATCTTGCCACTGACTACCTAGTTCCTGAAAAGTGCAGATCACGTGGACCACAATGTTTTTTATATTTCTTATATTGACAATACATGGTCCCAATCTTCTAGATGTAGAGTTAAGTGACGCCAATAACATTGTAGTAAATAACAGTCTTGTTCACAAACCTTCCATAAATAGTACCATAAGGACAATTTGAAACAAATTAAGTTAAAGAAATATATCATATGAAAAAATTATCTGCACTCAGATAAAAAAAGGATGGAGCAATGTTCAAGTGTGAAAAGAAGAAAACAATGGCATCCAATTTATAAAGCTAACCAAAGTCCTCATAGCCTATATTGGGTGTCTGTGTTACTTTTCTTTGTGCTTTATATATTTTTCTAGCTATTGCAGGTTTAAGATCTGTCAACTTTATATTTCAGTATAGATGTCCAAATCCATATCTTTAAATATACTAATGAATACTTATGGAAAAATGAAGGGGGTCAACACATATCATCTTTAACTTGTTACAGCAAAAGCTCTTTAAAAACATCTCTGTGATTGAGAACATGAACATTCATTTCTGCATAAAAAGAAGCAATGAAGTTGTCCTGGTTATTATAGTCCAATTTAAGAAGCAGTACCATTGAAATATTTTGACTTACTAAAGCTTTAATGAGATCAAAAACTACTGTATCTAGGTCTTGATTATACTCCCATCATTTTTCTTGGATATGCAGACACAAAGAAGAATCACACCAGTTGTACTGTACTATGCTTAGAATGAAATAAAGCACCTTCTGTGTGAGGCATTTTCTGCACATTCATCAGTTCAGCAATTTAGAATCTGTCTAACAGTTATCTTCCTAGATGTAGTTGAGAGCAAACTATGACAATGATTGTCCCAAGAACAATGATTTTCATTTCCTTTAGACAGATGGATGGGGTTTTTTGCAGATGCTGAACATTTTTATATATCAGAAGTAGGCTTGTCAAAGCATTGTTTAAGCAAACCCTTTGGATTTTTTTCTCTTCACAGAAACAAGAACTACTGCATGTGTCTTCAAAGTGTCTGTAAAGCTGCAAGGTTGCTGATTCCTGCCGGCCAGGCTGTTCCCAGCCTGGCTCACAGGTAAACGTGGTCCGTTGCCCGTGTGAGCTAGCGACTGAAAGATGGTAACTGAAGTTAGCGTGCCTCAGTTTACCAGTGCAGTCCAACGCCTCCTCAACAGCATGTAGGTGTGCTGTTAAAGCCAGTAGCAGAAGGCAAGGAGAAAGAGTTGGAAACTCTGTCAGCTACAGTCCAAGTTTATTTCCCTCCTGCCCTGGGGGGGCAAGAGGTAATTAGCTTGAAGGAAAGCTAAGCAGAGAGACCCCGGTTTGCTCTCTGGCAGTCAGTTTTAAGGGATTCCATCATGAGGTAGAGATAACAGACTTGACCAATCATAAAAGGAAGACACACAGTGGTAAACCAATGAAGACCCCCTAGGGGAGGAACAATATCAAACTAACAAATAACAAAACAGCTGGAGGGTATTTCAAACCACGCTGGCCTGTTACAGGACTTGAAACTTCTGTGATAAGAAGGCCGACACTCAAACCGGATTGCTCAGCGTTACCAGAGGCACAGAGTCAGGAGGGCTCTCCCACATGGCATTCCACGGATGATGGTTTATTGCATCCTGCCACAGAGGGAGACCAGAGATGAAAGAGGCCAGACCGCGCAGGGTCCAGGGTTTTTATAGAGGAGCGGAGGGAGCATCAGAGACCAATGATCTGAGGGCACAGGGGTGGTACAAAGGCAGGACCAGGGAAAGGGAACCAATGGGGAGGGTCTGGGGGCATGTAGGGCTACAAGTCAAACAGACCAAATCTGCACAGCACCACAAAGCATGACGGGAGAGGCTTTTCCTTTCTCTCCATGAGGTCAGGGGAGGTTCTGAAACCTCGGAACCGGTCCACCAGCAGGCCCCTGCTATTTCGAAGCTCTTTGGCCCTTTTGCTACCATAGCTCCTGGCTCAGTGACCTCAACAAATGCTAAGAAATTTTCTGCTACCTTTTCCAAAGATAACATCTGCTGGTATTATAATCCACAATTTAACAAGCTTGTTTGAAGAAACCATCTTTGATTTTTTCTAGGATTTCCTATTTTTAAATTCTCTGCATTTACCACTGCAGGCGACTATGTAACACAGTGACAATGGTTTTATAACAAGCTAATGCTAAACTTGAGTTGTTAAAATCTCTGCCGGCCAGGCTGTTCCCAGCCCGGCCTGCAGGTTAACGGGGTCCGATGCCCACGTGAACCAGCGACTGAATTGATGGTAACTGAGGTTTGCGTGCCTCAGTTTACCAGTGCAGCCCAACGCCTCCTCTCAGCATGTAGGCATGCTGTGGCCAGCAGCGGAAGGTACGGAGAAAAGAGTGGAAACTCTGTCAGCTGCATTCCAAGTTTATTTTCTCCTGCCCTCGAGAGGGCAGGGGCCAGTTAGCTTGAAGGGGAGCTAAAGCAGAGAGACCCCGGTTGTCCTCTTGCAGAGAGTTTTAAGGTGTTACATCATCAGGTAGAGATAACAGAATGAACCAATCATGAAAGAAGGTACATGATAGTAAACCAATAATGAACCTCCTCAGGGGAGGAACAATATCAAACCAACAAGTAACAAGACAGCTAGAGGGTATTTCAAATCACGCTAGCCTGTTACTGGATTTTTAACTTCTGTGAGTGACAAGCAAGGGGTATGTTGCTATGCTATAGGACAGCAACATTGAGTAAAGGTTATGAATAATTTGTTGGTATTTCCAAGCAAGCATTGACATTTGAACTGCAAAACCCAAGACATACAGATGCTTTCCTGTCAATTCAGTGAAAAGTGTGTTTATCACCAGCTTTCTCCACGCTGAATATTCTTGGAAGAAATGTTCCACATAATGTAGTTACATAGAAACAATATTTTGCAAATTTTTTTCACTAAATACATTGTTCATCTACCTACCATCACAGTCAGAATGTACAGTTGTTCCAAAAAACTGTATCTAATTAAGTATTTAACAATTGATTTTCATTCGATATTTTCCATTAACACATCATGTATCATCTAGCAAATCGATTATGTAGTGAGTTATGTTTAATGCTGATATACCCCCTTCCTCAAGTGAGATGAGCAGTGCTGTCCCTTAAACTAGCTGCTGTGGTACAAATGAAGATTATGTGCTGAGATTTCCTACAGACTGAGCATGACCAGACACCACTGACACATTTTACTGTGTATTTAGAATAAAACTGGCCTTGCAGGGTGGCATGCCTTATTGGCTTTCCTACAGGCACTGCTGGCTGCAGAAGGTCATCCTTCAACAAACAAGGATGCCAGGAACAGTGATATTCACTTGTGTTTATTAACAAAATCCAAACTTTAATAATTAAGGTTATTAAATAAATAGGAGAACAACTTAAATTTCTGGATAGTTTATTTCTGTGAAGTTAAAAAATATTACAGGTGAGTGGGACAGGTTTTCTAACTGTGTGTGGAAAATAATTAAATAAACATGTTTAAAGAAAGTCCCAATGAAAGCTTAGCAAGAATTTTAAATTAATGCATTTTAAATATTTTCAGAAAAGAGATCTTAAGCCCTTGAGGAAGCCGCTGTTAGCACCTTTCTCTTTTCAACTCAGTCTGCACTAAACATGATTTGTCACAGTAAGGACTTCAACCATAAAGAGATTCCTTTTAAAAATATAAAACCTCGAATGATCTTTCTGGGTTTTTTAGAAAGGAAGGTAACTTGAAGGTAAGAAAGGTTTTATACATTTGTTTTCAAGTTAAGACTATTTTATTTTTATTTATAAATTTGATCTTGAGTTCTGATTCATTCACCCACACTACTTTGCTGTGTCTGAAGTCCAGAAATGGTAAAACTGTTTATTGCAGATTGTAACAACCTATGTCAGAGAGGTGGAAGGAATTTGAGACCAAATTTTCCCTTGAAACTTACTCAAAATCAAAAATAATGTATTATTCAAATATTTCTTGATAATAAGAAAAAAAGGCTCTGTTGGCTTTTGGAGAACATTAAAATTTCAAACCTACTTGCAAGAAAAGCACAGAATGGGCACGGCATTACAGTTCATTATGCACTTACAGAAGAAAAGAAATAAAAGACAAAAAAAGCAGCTCTTTTAACACTCAGAACCAGCCAGTTGATTTAATTTCTACCAAAACACTTTAAATAGTTTCTTGATGGGTGAAGTGTGTATCAGCTACATCAAGCAATTGAAATATTGATTAATAATTAAAAATTCCATTTGGGTGGAAATGTAACCACCACTGTCAATACCCTCATGAAGTCTGAACTGCACCAAAGACTTTCTGTACAAGTGATATATTGACAATTAAAAAATGCAGAAATTAAAAATATCTCATCAATAAATCATTTAAAATTTCATATACTATTTAAAAGCTTTTGTCAAGTATGCAACTAATCACTAAATCAGTAAAACAGATGTATGGAAAAACCTTATAATTTCTATGTCTGCTGCCTTTTCTTTTATTAGTAAGAATGATTCTTACAACAAAATCTTTCATGGAAAGTGTTAAGATAGAATGCTCATTTGAAGAGATTTTCTCACACCATGAAATCTTATTATTCAAATAAGTCCTATCCTGTTATTTCCTGATCACATTTTAAACTCAGTGACGCAGAAGTTACTCTGCTAGCTGCTTTGTTTTCAGGGGTGCAAAGTAAGACAACAAAGGTTTTGTCTGTAGGAATAAGGGAGAAATTCAAACCTGTGATGCCATATCCGTTTATAATGCCATATCATTATAAAAGTAGATAAAAAAATTATAAAGATGGTTTGCTGTATCTAAATAGAATGAACCAATGGGTAATTCTTGAAATTTGACAGTGTGATCTCTAAGGTGTTAGCTGTTCCTCCTTATAAAACCACTATATAGTCACTATATAGGAATGCTTTGCAGGTTAACATTCAGTTCTGGAAGATGAGAAAACTAATGCTGATGTTTTCTGACAGCAATACATGAGCTGGAGCTTATTGTTGAAAGGGACCAAGGCAGCAGTCTCTAGGTGACCCTGTTTGAGCAAAGGGCAATCTTCATATGAGTCTTCTAACCTCACCCATTCTGCCATACATGAACAGTTATAATTTAGAGACCAGGGTGAATTCAGTAGCAGTGCAACTATTTGCCTTCTTCGTTTTCCTTTCTTCTTCTACCTTACTTGACAACTATTCAGGAGCCATCACCCACTGCCCCATCCTCATTGTTGGGCTGCTTATTGCCAGGCCCTTGGGCACAGGGCACTGATTTTTCATCACAGGAACTGATAAATTAGGGATGAAAACTCACCTGCAAGGCATCAAGACCAAATGTATCTGCACTGGGTGAACAATGGTGGGTTGCAGCCCAGCAAGTTTTCCTTTAGAAAACTTTTACTTCCTCTCTCCCAGAGCTCACTCCCATCTGTCCCGTTGCAAGAACCTATGGGTTCTGCACAAGGGTTGTCTGGAGCAGCCCCTGTCTGGTTCTGTCTGGTCCAGAAATGGTTGGGGGAATGGTGGACAGTGAACTGAACACAAGCCAGCAAAAGCTACCCTTTAGCCGAGCAGTCCAAGGGTGTGCTGGGCTGCATAAGGAAGTATCTTGGCAATAAGGCTTGCAAGATTGCTTGGAACTGAATCTGCCAAGGGATGCCACAGGCAGCATGGGCTTCCCTAAATGTCTATGTGGCAAAGACCAGGGAAAATATGAGCCCATAGCTGAATAGGGCAGGAGATATGTTGCCTTGGCTTCAGTGACAAGGCAGAGGTGAAAACTCACCTGCAAGGACACATGAAGATACCAAAACATCTTGGACAGCAGGCTTTCCCTCTTTGGGGCATCTGCCTTCCTGCCTGGGTGGCCAACAGTAAATGGCTTCTTGGAACACATCACAGAGTGTGACTGTGACATCTCCCTAACCTTGCTGCTTTTCAGCAGCCACAGGCTCTGTCTCCTGGCACTCTGCCCAGGACTCCTGCAGGCACACACACACAAGGTGAGCAGGCTCCAGAAGGATCGGAGTCTTGCTCTTTTATCTTTGGCTTGGTAGAGAGCAGCAGCTCCAGGGACTGAGCAAAGGCAGCCTCTTCCAGTCTCCTCTCCCATCTGCCCAGTTGTGAGATTCTGTGGGTCCCGCACAGGAGCTGTCCTGGGGTTGTGAGTGCCAGGAGGGTGCTGGGGCTTCCCAGCACTGAAGGCTCTCTGCTTTTCCCTGCTGTGCCTTCAGGTACCCTGGGCTAAACTGGGTAATGTCTGGGAGGCATTATGGGGTCTTGGGGGATTTGGACACAGCAGCTCCTGACAGCTCACCAGAGCCTGGCCCAGGGCTCTCACCCATCTAGCTTGAGCTCTGAGGAGGTGTGGAGGAGACCAGGCCTTGCCTTCCTGCTCTCCCTCCCTCTCTACCTCTTACCATGTAGAAGACCTCCAAAGGGTCTGTCCAACCTCCTTCCAACCTAGGGCCACATGGGCTTTCCCTGGTGCACAGGCAGGAGGTTTCCCCAGCACCTCAACATCCAGTGAGGGCTGCTTTCCTGTGGGCAGTAAGGGCAGGAGGCAGGGGTGCAGGGTTGTCCTTGGGGCTAGCTTGCCCACAGGGCACCTGCTGCTGCTGCTGTTGCTGCTGCTGCTGCTTTGAAGCCCAGAAAGTGACCCTTTCAGGAGACCCTTATCAACCCTATGCCACAGCTTGCTTGGGCTTTCCTTGCTTTTCCCCTCTGAGGACCAGAGAAGGCCAGGCACCCAGGCACTTTGCATGTCTCCCTGGGCAGGACCAGGTGCGGGGTACTGAGGAAGCCCTGGAGGAGAGACCCTGCTACAAGGGGCAGCATGAGCCAGCTGCCGCCAGCAGGGCCATCGGAAATGGCAGCAGCAGATGGCCTGTGCCCCATCTGCCTGGGTGACCTTGAAAATGCCACCTACGTGGAAGTCTGTCGGCACCGCTTTTGCTTCATCTGCATTCGGGAATGGGCCAAACTGACAAAGACCTGCCCGCTGTGCAAGCAGCCCTTCAAGCGACTGCTGCGCACTGTGACAGTGGACAACAACCACGAGGAACATGTGGCTGTCTGGTCTGCCCGCCGCCGAAGGAAGGCAGCCGGAATCCGGAGCAGATCCCCACAGCTGCACTACAACCTGAGTCACAGGCATACTGACACCAAGGCCTCTACAGGGAGAAGGGGGACTGTGGGGACAGACTGACTGCAGAGGGGTCCAGTAGCTGTGGGGGCCTCCGATGCCACTTCCCAGCAGGCTGCTGCAGCCAGCACTTCTCGTGAGGGGACACCACTGAGGGGACACTACCACAAGGGATCACCTGCCCAGCCCTGCTGCTACACCAGGCAGGTCTGCAGCCTCTGCAGCAGTCTGACCTCTTTCACCTGCAATAAACAGCCAGACGCTTCCAATTTTGAGATGTGTATCATGATTTCAATCATTCTGCTGCAATAGACGACGTTTCTCTTCTGCTTTCCCTCCTTCCCACTTCCAAGTACCACAGCAGAGGTCTCCAAGGCCTTTGCCCAGCAGCTGCTCTTGCTGGTGCCTCTGTACCCAAATGTTCTTGGCATTCTTCAGGCCTTACTCTCAGTCCATCTCTGACAGCAGTGGCTGAAACTCCTACCACCCAAGTCGCCATGGCTGTGGCTGGCAGGCAGGAGGGGGCTTGTTTTGTTCTTCTGGCTAAACGCTCTCTGGGAATGGGAGTTCAGAAGCAGTATTAGAGAGTGTGTTGAAGGGAAGCCTGGACAGCCTATTTCCAGCAAGAACTCGGGGGTAAATCCACATGAAGTAGCTTTGGCTACTTTCTCCACCATGAGAAGTCACACACAGTTACAGAAGTGCCCTGAACAACAATGTTTAAGAAAGGATCAATCCACAAACTCTCCAAACTCATCTTTATCTATGAGCCATTTTCAAGGGATGGAAATGTGCCAGCACTGACACAGAAACCAAACTGTAAACCACAAGAAGACGCAGCACACAATTATCCTTGGTTTGCACCTACAAGACTTCCCAACGCATGGACAGTTGCTCACCATTGGTACTAACCTGGTCAGCCCCAGTGACCACGTCTGAAGCGAGCTGTCCCTGTAATTCTGTCTGGTCCAGCAACAGCCCAGCTCCTTTGCTCTCTGAGCCAGGCACGTGCCAAAGCAGCTCTGCAGATGGGATCCTGGGGGACAGCAAGCAGCAAAGGACCATGTCCTCTGTACAGGACAAGCAGAAAAGAACTCTGAGGAGGACTACTGGAGACATCTTCTCAGTGGAAAGGTGCAAGGTGAAGGCCCAGAGCAGATCTCTGCAGCTGGGCTCCAACTCGCATGTTGAGAAGATGACGTCAGGTTCTCTACAGCAGTGCCTGGTGGTAGAATGAGAGGTGGTGGGCCTCACCTGACATGAGGCAAGTTCATACTAGAGATGAAGGGCAACCTTCTTCCCTATGGAGACTTTCCAGCATAGAGCAGGGTGCCTAGAGAGCC
Organism: Dicrurus megarhynchus; assembly: GCA_013399195.1. Classification (NCBI taxonomy): domain Eukaryota; kingdom Metazoa; phylum Chordata; class Aves; order Passeriformes; family Dicruridae; genus Dicrurus; species Dicrurus megarhynchus. The sequence continues at coordinate 157,785 of VXAD01009316.1, forward strand.
TGTTCTGTCTGCATCCTTGGGGGTTTTCAAGACCAGGTTGGGGAAAGCCATCAACTGCATCATCACACCTTCTGGCTGAGCAGGGGGCTTCACTGCGGTCCTCCTGGCATCCTTTCCAACCTGAATTTTACAATGAGACTATGATTTTCCTTTTCTCTTTCCGTTCTTCTTCCTCCCACATCTGGTTGGAACCAGATGGAGATAGTTAAAAAAAAATTATTTAACTCATCATGCAAGTACGCAAAATAGATGTAGTGGTTCAGACCAATGTATACCTCTAGCCAAGACTACATTTTAAACAGTGTTCACTATTAAATTTCTAGGGAATAATAAAAATCAACATGGCATTTGTCCCTCAAATTTTCCAGGCTTCAACTATTGTCTGCTGTGGAGATTTTTTAAACATAATTTGTTACACAGTAACTCCACAATGGATCCCTCTGACAAATATTTTTCCAGAATTCCTGCAAACTTTTGTAAAAATTCTGGCAACCACAATATAAGTCATTTGAAGAAAAGCCTTTTTGGTTTGTTTGAATCTGCCCAAAATTATATTTTTGGTGACCTCATTTCTACATCAAAATACATTGTTATAAGCTGATTCCTATACTTGATCTCCAACCGCTGGTGCCCCACCCTAGTGCTTGCTAAATGTATTTACTCTAGGTCTATTTATTTGAATAAGCAACTAGTGAAGAACTGTACATTTTATTCTCAGGAGCAGCTGAGGGAGCAGGGGTTGTTTAGCCTGGAAAAAAAGGAGGCTCTTGGGAAAACTTATCACTCTTTACAACTGCCTGAAAGGAGGTTGTACCCAGGTGCAGGTTGGCCTCTTCTCCCAGCCAACTGGTGACAGGATGAGAGGACATGGCACCAGGGAAGGTTCACAGTGGATATAAGGAAGAATTTCTTAATGGACAAGGTTGTTAAACATTGGAATGGACTTAAGAGAGGTGGTGGAGTCACCATCCCTGGAGATGTTCCAAGATATGACTGAACATGGCACTTAATGCTGTGGTCTATCTGACGTGGCAGTGATTGGTCAAAGGTTGGATTCAGTGTCCTTGGAGGTCTTTTCCATCCAAAATGATTCTGTGATTCTGTGATTTCTACCAATTAGCCATTGATAGAAATAAGGGGAAAAAAAAGAAATGTTTTCTGTTTACTAAATGAAAGGTGTCTTTCTTAGGAATACTGCAAGATAAATATTTCATCATTTTACTGTCTACTTACTGCAGGGTCTGCCAGAGAGTAACAGGGAAGACATCCTCTTTCCTAAAAAAGTCACATTTTATGATGCATAGATTTGAGAGAATCAGACCTGCAAATATGGAGAAATTACACTAAATATGTTTCTACTTTTGTCAGCATAAAATGTTGTACTAGAGTGTATGGTTTCAACAGTGTTACTGCCAATTCAAACCTCACTAGTGATTTGGACTTGTTATAAATTGTAGAACCATGGATACAATAGCCTAGATATTTGATGTCATTTCGAAGTTGTGTTAACATATATCTCACTCTCTAAGTTTACTGACTAACATACAGTTGGAAGTGGATTTGATCAAACATATCATCGAAAAACTTACATCTCATTTCTTGTATAAGAAATCTCCTAACAAAAAGCAATTTTGCCAAAATCTTTAACAAGTGCTAAGGTCTACAAAAGAAATATCAGCCCACCACTAGTTTTTACTGTCAGAGCTGAGAAAATATAAGCTTATTATCCAGGAAGAATATTTTTTTAAAGAGTTGTTTCTAACAATTTTAAAATTTGGGATTATAACCTGAAAACTCCACAAACAAACTCACCCAAACAAAAATTATGCTTCTCAAAATAATATTAACCAGGAAATGGGTTGCACTTGATTTTTTTTGTGACTATAGAAAGGAAGAGGAAAATTAATTTAAATTACACTGAAATGTTTGTACTTGAACCCACACATACTACATAAGACAGTAGACTCCCAGTGATACAATCAATATATTGTGATAACATGCTATGCCTTGCTAAGAATGGTCAAATAACTTCTTTACACATATGATCATGAAGAGTATTGGTATCTTTGTCTACAGGTCTCTCAATATGCAACAGGTTGACTAACAGTTAAAATGCTGTTATCAGTCATATGAAGGAGCTTGTAGAGACCTTGCTTCTCACCTTTTCATTTTTATTTCATTTTGAAAACAGAACAAAATCTTTAGAGCTGAGAGAGCTTCATAGTTAGAACACACCAGGAAAAATCAACTTAGATTATACAAATCTGTTAATAGAATCACAGAACAACCCAGGTTGGAAGGCTTCTGTAAATATAATCTGCTCCAGTCTTTTGTGGGAAACGGAGACTAGAAGAGTTTATCTAGCACCTCCTGAGGAGGTTGTTCCAGTGAATGATTCTTCTTACTGTAAAAAGCCTCTCCCAGTGCAATTTGTACTCCTTGCCTTTGTTTTCTCTGCATGGCTCCTTGTGAAGAGATTCTATTCTTTGTAGCTGCCCCTTGAGTTCTGGAATACTGTCATGACATCCCTCATGAGCCTTCTTCATTGAGATGAGATCTCGGTCCTTCAGTGTTTCCTCATAGGTCAGGTTCTCCAGCTCTTTGATCATCTTTGTGACTCTCCTTTGGATGTTCTCCAGCCTGTCTGCATTTTCTTCAATTGTGAAAACCAGAACTGAACACAGTACTCCAGATGAGGCCTGACAAGCTCTGAGTGGAAAGATAACAACTTTAACTCTGCTAGTAATGTCCCTGTGAATGCAGCCTGGAAGACGGTTTTTTGACCTGACCCACCAATTTAGCCCCCTAAAATCCAACAAATAACAATCAAATAATTGTTTTCTTTTCTTTTCTTTCTCTAATGTTAGAAAACAGATATAGAGTTATCAATTTTAGTTTTGTCTTACTATGCTAACTTCTTTTATCCCTTTCATTTATCTGAGACAAATTATAAATAAGGGTTCCATCATTATGCTAAAAGGTCTAGGCAGGTATTCTGTATTATGATTATTCTTACAATATCAAGCTGGAACAGCTGTGATTAGAAGTAATTTTATAAAGGCCAAAATGTTTCCTGAGAGGCATGTTGGTTTCAGTGAATTTTTCAAAGGAAAGTTTTCTGCAGTCAAGAGCTTCCCGGTCACCTCTAGTGAGCAAGAGTGAGGAAAAGAGATGAATTAAAAACCTCGGGTATTATATTGACAAAAAAATCAATTTTTGACAGAATTCCATTGTCAAAAGACCATTTGTGGCCATTGCAATGTGGAATAGAAACAAAGTTTGAGGTTTTAAAAGTCCTTTTTCTGCCAAGCTGTCTACCATATGTGATGACACTTACTGAGAACCATCATTTCCAGAATATCCATTCGTGGTCCAGTGAAACCATGCTCTTATGCTGTGGGTTGTCTCAAGACACAAAGAATTACTTATACTTTGATTCCTGTAACCAAAAACGATAAAATAACTGAAATAGAGTACAAGAAATAAACTATGAGTTTCATATTAAGGGTTATTTAGATACTGTCTGTTAGCAAGGAAAACAGCATAATAATCCTCAGTCATTGCTCCATTCTGGGGTTCACTTCAAGCTCTAATGCAAAAAAAAGAAAAAAAAAAAAAAGGCAAAGTTTCACAGGCCAAGATTTATGCCCACCTAGCAAAGTGATATGATTTAATAATTCTGAGAAAATACTCAGAAGAATATTTCCACTTTAACATTATAGTAAATGCTTCTGATGTACAGATTCACATGGAGCCTTACAGGTGTAGGGGATTTGTTGGGCTGCAATTAAGTATACTGAGGGAATTGAACAAGGTCCTTGTAAAAGCACTCCATGGCTTTTGAAAGAACAAGCCTTTGCTGACTGAAGAAAGGCAAATGCTTCCCCCACCTTCATAAAAGAGGCAAACTCACCAATCTGGGAAATCAGAGATTAGTCTGTTTTATTCATTCCAGCACTAAATTGCCTCTGATCGACCTGATTGTCTTCTATGATAAACAGATTGGAAGCATGATTGAAGAGAGAGAAGGGGATATCATTTACCTTGTGTGACTGAAGGGAAAGCAGGGGATATAATTTACCCCAACTTTGTTATTCTTTCAACAGTGGCTCCTATAATATTTTTGTATCCAAGTTAGGAAGGCCCATTTGAGGTTTAGATTGATGGGCCAGATGGCTACACAACCCATCTGTTTGGATGACTGGACTCAGAGGGTAGTGGTTAATGAGTTCTACTTTACCCAGAGACCAGTAGCAAGTGGAGTAATGCAGAAATCTACCCTGTGGGACCAGTCTTGTCTAACAACTTCATAAATGAGTAGGTGACAGAGTGCAGTCTCATCAAGCTTGCAAATGACACCAAACTGGGGTAACTGGGGTAACTAGTCCATATGCTCGAGGGTAGGGCAAAGGGACCTACACAGGCTGGAAGAATGGGCCACAAGGAATCTCACAAAGTACAAGGACAAATTAAAAATGCTACACCTGGGAAGGAAGAGCTCCTTGAAGTGGCACAAACAGAGGACTGAGGGCAGCTCTGGCAGACAGCAAGCAGCGCATGAGCAAGCAGTGCTCTAGCACCAAGGAGAGCCAGCAGACTCCTAAGCTTTATTTACAGGAGTTGAGACAATGCATAGAGGGGCTGATATTGAGTTTTGGTCAGTCCAGCACAGGGAATACATTGCTAAACAGGAAGAAGCTAGAAGGTAGAGCAAAATCTAAATGTCTTTTACCTTATAAAGGTTCATAAAGGGCCAAAGTGTAATCTCCACAATATGGCTGGTGAGACAGCACAAAAGATAGCGCCACATGCTGTGCTTGACTAACTCATTATCCTATACTCACTGCTTTATAGTGAGAGCGTAAAGCCCCCAAATTGATAAGGGTAAAAATTGTTCCATAAAAATTATATTACTGTAAAAGCTAACTTTGTCTGGGAAATGGCACTAATGGGATTAATGACAGAAAAGCTGTGAGAAATACTTTGTGCTTTATTTCTAGCAGGCAACTGGGACTTGATTGATTCTTGTGGCACCACTGCACAGACTCCCCAACTCTACATCATGGAAGTGTGTCAGAGCTCTCCTCCAGCATGGGGTTTGCTGCAGGATCTGCAGGGAGTCAGGTGCTGGCACAGCTGGCACATGCAATTCTGCAGCCAGGCATGGAAGGGAGGAAGGGAGGAAGGGAGGAAGGGAGGAAGGGAGGAAGGGAGGAAGGAAGGAAGGAAGGAAGGAAGGAAGGAAGGAAGGAAGGAAGGAAGGAAGGAAAGAAGGCCCAGTCAACATTTTTGTNAAAGAAGGATCCTTCTGTACATACTACTCTTAAGGCCCGTCCTTTGAACTAAAATTGTTTTGATGTGAACGCGGGGAGTAAGGAGGAGGACTAGTCCTAAGCAAAATGCATACTTCCAATGTAGCTCAACTTTGTGTAAGGCAATAAGAAATTAAAGAAAAACAAAAACAATCTGAAAACTTATTATAGTGTAATTATGCTAGTGCATAACTTCAAAGACCTGTTTGTAAGTTTATGTAGAATGGTTATAAAGTATGCAAAAATAAATGGGAAGTTAGCTGCTTCTCTCTCTTTTCTGAGAATATGCTTGTTTCATTATCAACTTTTTTCCCTCCACAGCACATTTTATAGCCAAAGTGTCATTGCATTAAGAATTTTAGCCTCATTTGCATAATGCTAATAGCACAAAGGCAAGTTTGCTTAACTACCCATACAGGAATGGGATTGCTGCAGCTCTGGAAGAAATGGATCCACTTTTTAAAAAAAAAAAAAAAAGTAGCTGATACTAGACTGTCAGCCAGAAACTGATTTTGCTGCTAATGCAAACAATTTTATTATCTCAACTAAGCAGACATGTGTCATTAATTCAGAAGAAAACATTCCAACAATCCTCTACCTCATGATGCTTTTATTGTGCACTCGATGGGGGGTGTTACTGAATAATATAACAGGACTTCAGTTGACAGAATACAAAAAAGATTAGGACACACTATGGCATTTTATTTTTTCCTTCTTAAAGAGAAAATAAAAAATCTTTACTGATCCCCAAAGAGAGTTTCAAACACTTGACTCCTAAGATGAAGCCAGAAGTACAGCATGCCTGCAACATCCTTATAGCTGTTAGTGGGAATTCAAGGCATAGAGAGAGGCAATGAAGATTTTCTTAATGTTATTGTAAAGGGATCTTTTCACCAGGATGAAATCGTTAAAACAATCCTAACTGCACTGATTGACATAAGCTCTGCATCTTGGCTGTTAAGGAGAATTTTAATCTTTTCAAGTTGTGTAGATTGGATTCTCTTTACACAAGCAAAGAAATAAACAAAATAACCTTCAAACAAATTTATGAAACAGGTCTACTTACAGGAAAATACGACAAAAATTTTCTAGATATTTTCTGACTTTATGGTAGTGACATAATCCATATTCTAAAAGAAAAAAGATAAATTTAACCATATTAGGCAGCTTCTTACCTATAAAAAGAATATTTTTTTAGATCTGCTACATAGTTTTTTAGCAACTTTTTAGCAACTTGATATTTGCAAACAAAAATGAGAAATATGTGGACAAGTTAGTATGAAGCTCTATAAAACATAAAAATTTATATTTACTATCAAGAAAATTTTAATCATCCTGCAAAAGGTGTCTTTTGGGTTTTCTTCATTTTGTCTAGTTAGTGTTTGTAGTTTCTAATAACATTTAAAAAAATGCAAAAATGAAGCCCCACCATTGGTCCTCTGAAGAAGCAGTCTACAGAAAAGAAAATATTTTTACCTGGATGTGCATATTATGAAAGGATATAGGATAATCTTTAGGTGCACAAAAAGAAATTTATCCTATTATTGGTCACAAAAGAAGTCTTTTGCTTTATTAAAAGCATCTAATAATTCTGGGAAGATTTTAAAGTTTGCTGAAATATGCAAATTGTAAATAGTGTTTACTGTTTTAAATTATGGGATAAATTACAGGTCATGGGTCTAAGCAATGAAATATATGGAAGGGCTGATATCAAATAACAAACAGGTACCAACTGTGAATGGATCCTTGTGTGGGTGTTCAGAAATATGATATAGGAGATTAGGAAAGAAAAGTTACAAAAGCCAGTAGTCTCCAAAGAACTTCAAAAAAGAAGGAAAAATAAAATCTCTTAATCAATATTCTTTATAGGGGAGAGTGAGTTCTTGATCAAAAAACAAATTAGTTTCTTTCAATCAAAAATTACCAGAGAGTAGAAGGAAGATAGATTCTAATAGCACCATGTGGCCCAAACCTGTCAGAATTAAAGGTATTTGCAGTGGTTAATTATTGAACTATGTTCAATTGTTTATGCAAGAAAAATACGACCCCATCCATTTCAAGCAGATATTCTCAGGGGAACAAGGAGCATAATGTGTTTGTAATGTGTCAGTTCAGATGCCTCTGCTTACAAAGCATGTCAAAACCAGTTAGTTATATTTGGTAGTATTGTTTTTCAACTTGCCTGTCATTTAATCTATATTTTTTAAATGGCTTAGATAAATTGTTTCCATCAAAAGTTAAATTTTCATTTCTTGAGGCAGATTTTGCTCACATCAGTCTTGTTAGTCAGCACAAATATTTAACAAAAATTTATATAAGGTCTCTTGTAAACTGAATACAAATAAAATGTACAGCGAACAAAAAGAGAAATGTCCAAGTTCCTACAATGAAGTAAAGAGGAAAAATGTCCTGATTTTAAAGTTATTTTAGATCTTGAGAAATACAAAAATTTCCTGTTACCCTACTAAATTTGGGCATACATGAGACAAGTAGGAACAGAAATAAGATGTGACCTAGCCATCTAAATACTTCTCTTCATGGTGCAAAACAGATCAATGCATCTGTGTCAAGATTTTCATGGAAAGAAAAGAATGCTTCAAAAATGAAGCCCAAAATGTCTGTCTTGAGTGTGGGAGGCTCAAGCTGGATATTGGCAAAAAGTAATCCTGTCATGTTGAGACACGATTGGTTGCTCAAAGTCATATGGGACTCATATTTTACACTATTAATCTACTTTTCTTTCAAAAGTGAACCAAAGACTGTTTTCTTTAAAATAAGCTTTACTTTAAATATGTTTTTCTGAATGTATATATATTTAGACCACTGCTCCACAGCATAGGCGACCAAGGGATTCTGTAGTTTGCTGCCCTCACTAATGATTCTGGGCTGTAGAATTTAGTTCTCGCAGAGAAAAATTATGTTCAATTTATATCCTTTAATCCTTCCAGACTGAAGTGTTGTATTGATTTATTAATGGTCCATAATTAACACATAATCAAAAAACTATGTATTTATGAGAAAAATGAAAAATATAAACTGAACTGGTGGACACTTGCAATGTTGACACAGACTTGCAAATTTCTTAACACCCTCTGCTAACCAATCTCAAATGGCTGGCTTATACACATAGGTGCACATGCACACAGACAGGTTTGCATGCAGCTGACAGCACCCACCTGCCTCGCCTACCCCTTTTCCTCCTCAGGATCCCCAAGGTTTCTCTGCATTGTGCTACTGCAGTGGGCCAGATGGGACCACAGATAAACCCTTTTACTTGCAATAGTTATTTAATAGTTATTAGATCTACCTCTGGCTCTCAGGACTGTTATGTATTTTATATAATCTCTGCCAAACCAGAATAAAGATAATTACTCCAACAAATTGTTTTCAGATTACATGCAGTTATAATGAGTCTCTCAGAATGAGAGTTTAGCTTGGACACTTCCGTAAAATAAAAAAACATGGTTTCAAGGACCTTAACATAGAGAACAGATTTCAGTCTGCCTTCACAACACCCTCACTAATAGCTTCTTTGATTTGAGCTATTTAAAAAGAAAAGCAGAGATCCTTTCACTTATACTGTGAAAAAAAATTAGAATATCTTATCTCCTGAGCATGCACAGGAGCAGGACCTAGTGACTATGTGACTGAACTGCCGAGAGCTACAGTGCCAATGGAACTTTGTTCATTGAGAATTAGATGGTGTATGAGTACTTTAGGAATGCAATGAAATTCTGCTTAAATTAGTTTTACCAGAGATATTAGGAGTCTTCTTTTTGTTTTTTATGTTCCAAAAATGTGATCTTTGGCCTCTCTGTCATTTAGGAAACCTTCTTGAAAATACCACGCGTTTAGAAAATCTAAATAATTTTGATTTCTGTAAATACAGTAGAAATGTCCCCCTATATTTTTGAGAGATGCTATAATTACTTCAAAGAGAAATAAAAAGACATAAATAAAATAATATAATAAAATATACTCTTTTGGGTTTTTGTTTGTTTTCCTTAAGCAAAGCCCATCTCCTGAGGCTGCTATTTCAATATACTGTACTTAGGAGCGTAATAGCTATCTATTTGCATTGCCTTGATTATTATAACTGAGATTGGCAGTAATACTCTTTAAAGATATTTATCTGTAGTTGAGAGCTAAATAACTGTGCAGTTCAAAGAGTTACAAAATACACTTACATTTCTGTTTAGATCAAAGATCACATATTTCCTAAGTGAATTTTGTGTGGTTAGGAAATGAGACACCAAGCAATAAGAACTGAATCAGCATGTTCACAAAGATGCCAGAGACGTTGTTTTGCAGGAGCTGGATATGTACAAACAGCATTAAGGAAGACTCAGGAATAAATAGTTATTATAAGTTTGCCTTCTGACAACAAGGAGGTTTGTCTTCTTTCCTGAAGGTGTTTTCCGAGCTCCAGCCATATTTCCACATGTAGCCCGAACCCACTCACATTTCATTTTCAAATTGTAAACCTGCCTAGCTTTGAATGAATTAATGAATTTGCTGTGTTCACATTCACATATTCGAACTGTGCAATATTAATCCATTTAAGCTATAATAGCTTATTTTTTAAAAATCACAGACAAGTTACAACAATATGCAAGTTAATAGCAATTACAAAATTTGCTTGATAGGTAGCCTACAGTAACAGATCATAATGGTGTCTTGGAATGAAAATAAAGCAGAAAACTCTTTTCTCATGACCTATTTTACTGTGAGGTAAGTGCACACAGTTCCGGTAGACTGGCTGATGTGTTGTGAGCTCCTACACTTCTTGATCACAATGTATTTTATGTGCCTATTCCTTTAATTGCCGCACCGACCGATTCCTTTGCCCAAGCCAGGCGGGCGGCAATGTGATCCGATGCCCTCAGAGCTGACAGTGGGCTCTGGGGCTTTTAGTTCTTGGATCCACAGGGGCCGGATGGAAGTTCCGCAGGGAGCTGCGTGGCAAACGGCTTTTCGCAGGTTACGCCGGTAGCTGTTTCTGAGCGACGGCAGAGGCAAGGAGGAGAGAGCCCGGCTGCTTGTGGCTGTATACCTAGGCTTTATTTCTCGTCCCTCGAGGGACGGAGGAAACGCGGCATAGGCGGGAGCCAACAGAACAGCCCCCTTCAAGGGTGGAACAAAGGTTTTTAAGGGCAGAAGAACGGGGGGGAAGGAACAGCGGAGATAACCAACCAGGGAATGACAAGGGTTAACACTGACCACTCAGGGGACAGGAGAGGAGGGACAGACTTGGGACATCAAATCCAAAACGGAGCTCTTAAGATCTATCTAGAAACTAATTGCATAGTATATGAACTTATTATAAAACATGAACCAGTGGGACCAATCCGGGACCAAGGAGGGAAGAAAGGTCTGGAAACAGGGTGGAGATGAGATGTGAGTGGCGTCTCGTGGGTGTGGATATCAAACCTCTGCATCTCCCTCAGGATTCTCCTCAAGGGTGGAGTCCTGGGCAGAGAAGTTCACCCACTGGGAGTCACTCCCTTTAAATGCAAGGGGCTGGACCACTGCCACATTTAATGACACTTGGAAAATAGTCAGTGTAAGTCAGGCTGTTTCTGCCAAAAATGAAGAGAACAGGCTGCTTCTGAGTAAGAACTTTCTTGTTAATTATGGAACTGTTGCCTTTGAGACTTTCTGACATACTTGTTGGCACAAGAAATGAAGTTAAAACTGAGCCAGGGAAAGAGAAATATGGCACTGCCAGTGGCACATCACTTCCTCAATATGTGGCTCATTCACCAACCAAAGGATTCCTAGATAATGTTTTGGGGGTTTTTTGCTACTCTAAATGATTTTAAATTTCTACTCTATCATTAACTCACTTTTTTCTTGACCTCATTCTCACTCGTTAAAGTTAGCTGTGAAGATCTTTTAAACAGATCTGCAGTGCCAAATAACACTTATAGTCTGTTGCTTGTAGATGTCCAGAAAAACACCAGATGGTTGATTCTGGTCATTCCAGTTGGGTATTATATCACACCTGAACTGTTTTACTACAGAGATGCCTTAAGATCTTTTTTACTCACTACTGTTTTATTGAATAAACAGATGTTTCATCTCCGATAATCCCAGATAAAAATCCAGGAAACTCAAATAAATCAAGTCATCAATAGAAGTCTTCTTGCTCTAACTGCAAAATATCTGATCTTTAACCCAGTCAATCTGTTTCATGCCAATTAAGTGTAAATATTTAAAAGCATCCTGTTACCTGGAAACATCCTGTATGTCTTGACAAGAGAATCCTCAGATATTAACTCAGTCCTTTCCTTTTCCATAACTTTGCTAAATAAAATTTCCATTATCAAAACAATTAACAAATGATCTAAGAAATTATTAGAAATATTCACTTCAAAGAAGAAAATCTGGACTCAGACTCCAATACTAAAAGCAATATACTTAAATCCTATAGATGCACATTTTCCACCTGCAATAATCTACTATAATGTCTTTACTTAAAGAACACTTCTTACCTACAATTTTGGGGATGTGTAATGTAAAAACAAGTTTCAAGCCAGGTGGATTAGAAAGATAAACCCATCTTAAAGTCCCACTAATTTTCAAATCCTTATCCTAGAACAAAGTCTCCTATCTCGACTCAGATTTATTACCAATTGCAAAACTAGATTGTACCTATGTCTCCAGCAATAACTGTCAGTGACTAATTATGGGCGAAGATGGAGGAGGGGTGAAGGATCACATGTTTTATATTACCTAATACTGAATATTTCTAACTTTTTTATTTGCCTGGCCATTACTATTCCATATATCACCATTGCCAACTCTTCTCATTTACCCTTCTCTGCCTCTCCCTTTGTTTTTCCTCTTTTAATCCCTGCACTAATGATTCTAAGGCAAGGTTATGGTTGTTACATTTTTTTCTTTAATCTATTGAATTGATCTTTTGACAAGTTGGCTAAAAATCAGCTACAAAGACTACAAAAAAGATAACTCTTTAAAGTATGATAATTTGAAAAAATAGGTCTCTCATGTATATTTTCATTTTAAAGCAGAAGCATTACTTTAATGCTTTTCCAAGTTTTTCCCAGGAACTTAAATTATGTATTTAAGCTACTTCTTCATGTATTTAGAGGAATAAATTATTCTCCCTTCAGGTTAAGAATTTTCTGTCAAGCTATTATCCACAAAAGTTTATGGTTTTTATTTTTACAAGAACTTATAACAAAGCAACAAAATCACCAAAGCACTCAGGATGACAACAGTCCACAGGTTCTTTCTAGGTCTGAAAAACAAAGTGCACAGAGACCAATAGCAAGGAAAGCATGTATTGCCTGAACTCTTGTATTAAAATTCCAGTTTCTAAGCATCAGTTGGTGCACATACATCTGGCCAGCCTAAATACAACGTGTGCTTGAAGGAGAAAAGTTAGTTTAATTCAGAAAATTGAAAATCTGTGCTCTCAGCTGTGCAAGACTACGAAACATTCTCTCCTTTCTAAAATGTGCTTCGCAAAGATTTTCCTTGTTGATGATAGAGAGTCCATATGAAGAGCTTATTGATCTGTTCATTAGGAACAAAATAATGAATAGAGTTTCAGCTCTCCACAACTTACCATGCTTAATGCCATCAAGCATGTTAGTTTTAACTGGTTCATAAGCTGCATTGTATGAAAGATTTTAGCTGTATTTGGGTCCTTTGGGTCCCCTGTTAAGGTATCCATACCAAGAAGGTTACCTCTAAAAGATCCTCAGGTAAAACTTTGATCTTGACTGGTCAACAACAGTTCAAGTGAAGATTTCACCTGCAGTTTGGAAATTGGCATTTGATATTAATGGCAGACTGATCTAATACATATGCTCTGATTTTAATTCTGAAGCCAAAGTTTAATACTTTTTAAGCAAGAGAAATATACAAAAGATTTTATGATTCTCTTAAAAATTCTTGAGTACTTTGGTGATACATACAGCAGCAGTGACCAGATGATTTAGGACTGCCTGGAAAAGGTGGTTTGCTTGTTTCTTTCTGTTCTTATTTAAATGATTTAAAATTTATAAATAAAAAAATATGAAAAAATATGGAGCTGGTGAAGAGGGACAGGAAAATTGGTTGAGATCCAACAATTTTATTTTCTATGTAGCATACAATACGATAGAAAGAAAAAAATAATTAAAATTATACTATACTATTTTATCAGTGAAAAAACTGCAAAAAAAAAAAGGATAAACTGAGGGTAGCATTCTTCCAAAGGGCTGAAATAAGGCTGGTTGGTTTGGGTTTTTTTTGGTCTTGATCATACTTTTGATGAGTTTTACTTTCTGAAAGATACAATCTCAAAATCTCTACACTTACGTGAGTGTTTTGGGAGAATGATCACTTTCTGACAGGAAAAGAATTCTCTCTGACCTGCTCTTTGGGTAATTTTTGCCCCAGGCGCGTCTATCATCCTCACAGTGCTTTTCACTCTCTCATGCCATCTCTTATCTATCTTGTCTCTGCTCAGCCTGAGTATTCCCTATTGGGAGGGCTCATGTTTTGAATCTCTTGGATGATGGATATTTTCAGAGCATCAGTAGTGAAAAACCTTCACTTACATCCATCATACACCTCTGGGTACATGTTTGTGTTGTCAGAGTCTGACTGCCCCTTCTTTTCTCAACATCTGACCATAATACAACTTTTGACCTCATATTACAGTTACGGTGTGCAGTGACTCAGAGCAGAGGGATTTTCCCTTCTCCAGTTATTATTTTTCACTGCTCTTGATGCTTAGTGGCAGATTGTTTGCACCCAGCTCTTTTTTTCATAGAATACTTAGAACCAATATACAAAAAGAATGTCTGACGAGCAGTTTTTAGAAGAAAAATATTTATTTATGCACAGTTCTGTTGTTAATTAAATACACAATTTTATACAGCTCTAAGTTTTCTGAAGGATAAAAAAATAAACAAGAATAAAAAGCCCACAGACTTTGGGTTGCACTGTCAGGGAAATTTCCCGAAGTCCCTGTTTAGGGTAGGTAACTTAGATGCTTACTTAGTTACCATGTTATCAACACCATGGCACAGCTTTTTCCTATTCTTACAGTGTTTGCTGAAAATATTTTACCTTTTCATCCACCAAAGTAATGTTCTTTCTGATAGCATTCAGATGCAGTACTGTGCTGATTTATTGAAGCATCTTCTGAATTAAAATGCTTACTTATGTCATTAAGGAAATGAGTTTATGATAAACTAAGGTGCTTGTGACATGGATCATTGTGCTAATGATCAATATCTCAATCTTGTAGAAATTGCTGCTCCTGCAGAAGGCATTTGTAGACACCAATTACAAGCTATTAAGTTGTCATTTCAAGCTAGTTTATTGCAAATTCATTAATATTAGCTGTTTCAGACATTTTAGTGTAAAAGAAGAAATAAATTAATTTGAAAAAGTCATATACTGAATCACGAGTGAAGCAACATATGTGCAACACAGTGTTAAACACAACAACTGCAAAACTCACCTACATATTTTTACTGATGGTTAAACAACAATTTTTATGAAAGTCATGAGGTGTATGCAACATAGTTAACAAGAATACACAACATAGTCTGTGTTAAGTTTGTGGAGATAAAAATATTGGCTTTTAAATTGAAGATTTCTTTCCCTTTCATAGGTCTAATTAGCATGTTTTGGTTCTTTGGAGAAAGGTCATGTTCTGACAAAAGCCAGTTGTCAGACTAGGTAATGGAGGCATCTGTGACAGCAGAGTTTAGCATATGTGACCATTTCCACAATGTCTAATAAATTATTTTACAGAGTGATTTCAAAGAGAATGTGGTGGATTAATGAATTTTATAAACTTGAGAAATACTTTTATAAGGTCATCTTGTGATGCTGTTTTCCTTGTGTTACAACAGATATAAAATAACACAGTTCAAATACAGTTACATTGAACTAACTACAGTAATAACAATGGGGCACATTGTTCCAAAATTTTAATTTCTTTTACCTTCAGAATAATACAGTATGACCATAAGCAGAAGACAGAGACTGCTTTCCAGTTTGTACAGAATTCATGCTTATTGTTTCAAGCAATGAAAATTTATGTTTTAAATTAGAAAACTTTTCTATTCAATCATACCAGGGAATAGAACAAAGTAGGTGGTGACAGAATTAAATAAAGGTCATCCTTTTAAATTACGTCCTTTTTATTCAAGACTAACTTTTAAATTTTAAAATCCATCCATCCAACAAAACAAAAAATTTAATTATTATTTTTATTTCATAATTTTTTACACAACTTAAATGCAGCTATTATTCAGGCAAGTCACTCATCCACGTGTCAGCTGAGATAATAGTACTCACCAAAAAACAGTTGTGTATTGACTGGTTGTGTCTTTGCAATGCTAATATTAAAGACCTTAAAATAAAGGAATATTTTAACTGTTAATATCTGTATGAGACAGACCTGAGATTAAAAAAACAGAAACCAAACACACTCTGTGCAGGCTGAGACATAATGACATTATAGAGACATATTTGATTTTGGATGGTTGTTTTTGATAGTAGACAGTGGTTGACTAATCAGGGTGGTACCATATTGCACTTTTGTGTCCCAGATATTTTTCAGGTTGATTTTACAATTTCATGGAGTGCCTTTATGGCTTGCTATGCATTATCCCTGTTAGACCAATATTTCCAACTACATACAGGCATGTCTTGACATTACTGCCTCTCAAAAGTCCTTTGTAATGTCTTCTTTCATTTCTTGAAGCTGAATTTCTATCTACTTCAGAAATCTTCAAACTCACTTTCTCATAGGGCTAATTTAGTCTGAAGATTTCTCTGTAAGTTCCCCTAACGCTAAGTTTTATTTCTGTGGCTGGTTTTATTGATTGCATTTTTAAACATCTTAGGATACTTGGATATCTAAAGTGCTATCTAAAAAATTATTGCATAGCATTGAAAAATTAACATTAGATTCTAGAGCAGGTTTTTTTGTTGATTTCTTCCTCCATTCTCTGCTGGGGGTTTTTTCCTTTGTTTGGTTTTTTGGTTGTTTTTTTTTTTTTGTTTGTTTGTTTGGTTTGGTGTTTTGGTTTGTCTTTTTTATGTGGCATTAATTCCTCAAATTCCTGTTTCTGGCTAAACAGCAAATACCTGCTTCAACATTTCTGTGTCAGATAAGTATAGAAACATGAAAAAGACTACAGATTACAGAACAAGTACAGATTCCCATTGCCACAGGGTGGACTGAGAAAAGCAATCCATCAGAGATTGAAATGGAATTTGCAGCACAGACTGTAGAAATCTTCTCATGCTCGTTGCTTTCTCTTTTATTTTCTCCTAATCCTATGATTTTTCCTCATTCCTCCAAAGTCAGTTTTACTGTGCAGAATAACAATAAATAGCATTTAATGAAATTTCAGAAGTCTTCGAAAGTGATGCATCAGCAATCTGGCTTAGTCTACTACAAATGCTGACCCCAAAATAAGGACAATGAGAGCTAAAATTAAAAACCACAGCTGTTCAACTTTAGTCTTATTAAATATACCATTGTTATTCTTACCTTCTATACAAGTAGTATCATTTAATTAAGTAATTCAAGTGTAAGACTGTATTAGTGATCAATTTAAAGAACCATTTACAAAGATACACTCCTCCATCTAAATGTTTTCTTCACATACTCTTGCTTTTATAAAACACCAAAAGATTTAACAAAGATTTTGCCCAATAATAGCAGGTGTGATCCTTGTAGTTTAAACTGACTCTTTTATTGCGTTGGCTGCCTAAATGTAGGAAATAAGTCTGAGGTTCAATTGTTTCTGTTGACTAGCAAAGAACTATGAAAATATCTCAATGATATTTGTTAAATGTAATGTGAAACTTTCTAATGAGTTATAAGTAAGAAATAAAGAATAAATCAGTTCTACTCCTAAAGATGCCATAAAACAAACTCCAGTGGTATCTTTCTAGGTCAAGATTATTAAGTAGATAAACCTAAAATAGGTAAGAGTTAGGAGGAAAATTCTGTTATAAGAAGTCATAACTCACAAAGGTCTGAAGACACATACATGGGTACTGTATACACTTAAGTGTGCTTTGAGCTTATACTAGCTCTAACAATGGGCTCTACTTAAGAATAATAACAAAAAGAAATAAAACAAAAAAAAGGTTGTCACAGAATCATAGAATGGTTTGGGTTCAAAGGGACCTTCAAATCCCAGTTCCCCTGCCATGGGCAGGGATTTCTCTAGATCAGATTGCTCAAAGCCCTGCCCAACCTTGAACGCTTCCAATGACGGAGCATCCATCACTTCTTTGTGCAACTTGTTCCAGTGTCTTGTCACCCTCATCATAAAAAATGGTTTCCTTATGTCCTATCTAAACCTACTGTCTTTCAGTTTAAAACCATTTCCCCCTGTTCTGTCACTATGGGCCATGGTAAAAATTCCTGTGTTTTTGATATTAGTCTTCTTTAAGTACTGAAAGGCCATAATAAAGTCTTCCTGAAATCCTTTCTTGTCCAGGCTGAGCAGCTCCAACTTTCTCATCCTTTCTTAAAAGGAGCAGTGTTCCATCCCTCTGAATCATTAGAGAGCCCTTCAGTCTCTAATCAGCCCTTCAGGCTCTCTAATCATTCGTTCCCTCTTGTCCAAGTACATATTTTGAAGGCACTGTGCTTGTAGTAGAGCATCTTCTGAAACATTCCTCACTGGTGTGAAGTGCCAACATGCTTTTCTGGTCAGGAGCTTCTGAACTAGAAAAATTAATTTTGGTAGCAGTCATCTGTTCTGGATTGTATTTGGTTTACTATTAATTCTTTTCTAGTGATCAAGTCTGGAAAAATGTGGAGACATTCCGTGTGGAACAATATAAATAGACTAATTTTCTTAGATTTATTAATTTATAAGACAGTTGTGGTTTACAGGTGTTTATTAGTCAGTAACTGAGGAAGGAAAGTAGATATTCTTTTATTTTTGTAATAAGAAACACTATTAAATGTCTGTGTGAAGGAGACCAATGCAGCACAAATAAGAAAAAGAAATAGAACGACACAAGCCAACTTCTAAGAAATCTTGAAAACCTGAGAGTAAGCCCCTTAAGAATCATAAGCATATCATTACACACATATGGCAGTGTATTTCTGAGGTGTTTTGACTAACTCAAGTGCAATATTTGTTTGAAGGACCTTTGCTACCTCCTGAAGCAATGTAAGAAGAACGTCTTTGACAGCTGGGATATATGCCTATCTGTCACACAAACAACATAACACAGAAAAACTGCTAGGATAAATGCAGATGTGACAAACAAGGCTATGATGGAAGGAGAAAGGGCAATTTTAGGCTACTATCAGACATGGAAGCAAGATAAGTAAAAGTAGTCAGGAATACAGTCTAGGTTGAAGCAACGTAGTATGGAAATACCATGTGAGGATAAATCAGAGGTTTAGAAAAAAATCTTAGGAAAGGAGCATGTGAATATTGCAATTCAATAAGATGGAAAAAGACAAAGCTAAATAAGTAATTTGGGCTTTACTTGTTCCAGTACCAATAGAAAACTCTCTAGTCAGCAAAATATATTCTAGAATCAATGATCAGTGATAAGCCGTAAAATAAAGACAATAAATTCATAATACACATAAACACAATAAATTCAGATTTATATAGAACAAAAACATTTTAGTGGTGATGGCATTAGCATTTTATCCAAAATGCTAATGACTTATTTAATGAAAGTCTAAAACTGAAAAGTGGTTTAAAGTAGATTATGGTACTAGTGTTAGCCTTATGTTAACATTATGTTCCTCCATATAAAAAATGGAAAGCCATAGAAAATGAGGATATAATGGGGGTATGAAATATGTCTTCATTAAATTCATTACAGTTGCTACTAAAATAATTTCTTGTGCAGAGGAGGGGAGATAAATCTTTCCTGTTGAAATCTGAGTAGTCTAGATAAAACTATTTCATCCTATTGGGGGTTATTTTTGTGTGTTTTGAACAAAGTTAGCTTTCACATGGCCTAAATAAAAGTCTCTGAAAATCAAGAAGCAAGGATAGTCCTTTTATTTTAACTGGGTTAGAATATGCACATTGACAAAGGAGTTCACTTTGCTTTCTTTTGGCACTATCACTCTATATAATAAAGTTTACTCCCTCTGTAATTTAGATTTAGTATGAATTGTGATACAGGACACTCCATTTCTTCATCACTGTATAGCAAGAAAGTAGGACTTAGAGTGAGTAAGGAATTAGACTGCATCAGATATTGAACCAAGTCTTGCTAAAAAACTTTGTGATTTAAGGGAAACCATTCAGTGACATGTATCCCAGTTAATGATTACCGTTTAAAAGTAAGGCATCTAATCAAGGTTGTCTAGAGTTAATGGAGAGAGAAAAGCACCTAAAAAAGGGATTAATTATTTCTATATCAAATTTTGCCTTTTTTTCCCCTCAACTTTATCTCAAAGAAGTTAAATAGGAATGATGATTCCCCCCATTTTCTTGCTTAATCTTCTTTTGCTAGTTAAGAATTTTAAACTTTGTGGAGAGATAACTGTTGGCATCTTGTCAATGCTTTATACTGTATATCAAAAATTAACTGGTAAATATGAGGATTTCATAAAGTAACTGCACTCCCAGTTTTCTACAGCATCAATTTAGCAAATTAGGAAATTACAAAAATCCCATTTCAAAAATTACAGGGTATGATTGATTAATTTGAGAAATAGCATCTGGTAATTTAATTGCAGTGCATGTTTACCATAAAGCATTCTATAGTCTGCTGCATGATGTGATAAAATGTTTATAATAATCATGATATAATATATTCTGAATTATTTGTTTTTCTAAATAGTAGCAAAAAAGCAAACCAGTTTATCTTACATTTTCAGGATTAACAATGGTATTACTAGACTTGTTTATTGAGTCAGTCTTTAAAGAATCTCTTTCAAAAAGGTAGGTGGCATTTCTTCCTACATCTTGCAGTCTAGTCAGCATCAATATATAGTGTCAACCAGCACATTCTGCATGACCTGTACTGCTTCCTTTGACACCAGTAGTCTATAACTGTGACTTGTTCTCTTACATGGTGTTTAAACAGTTAAAGCAAAAGTGTTTTTTTAGTATGTTGCTCACAAGACAGCCCAAAAGTTCAAAAGATAACAAGAACTTCTTGCTATTAAGGAATTAGAAAATATATTTGCAAATATGTGTCTAATGGCTGTTGTCAGAAGCAATTAGTTTCAAATACATTTCACAGTTTAATCATGCTGTGAAACACTTCTGAACTTTAAGGATTCAGACTTAATAATATGATACAGTTTCCTATTAAAGAGCATGAAAAATACTGGAGGAAGATTAATTGCCACAGATTAAACTAGTATACGGTATTTAGGTCTCATTCATTAGTTTATAAACTCTGACTCCTCAAAAGAGTACCAAGTAGTCATATAATGACCCCAAGTCCTGGAATTTTAATTTAGCTTTAATTTAATGGAAGACATCTAAAATGTTCTTTATTTAGCTTTTCTTTTGAAGATTCAGATAGATCGTGGGTCAACTAGTTAATGATCAGACAAAAATTACCATCTACATGACTGTTCATGATGAGGATTCTATGACACAATGATTGCCTTTATTGATTTGTCCTTATTCAGCATCCTGGCTGTTACAAAGAATAAATCCTGAATAAACATATAGATTGTCTAGGTTTCATGAGAGAAAAAAGTGTTTTCATTTGAAAAATGTAATTCAGGGAAGCTGCTAACAGCAAATGAACACAAAAGAGTGATGTTGGAGATGAGAGATATTCTGAGATGAATGTGTAAAATGAGAAAAGGATTATTTTAAACAGTCAGGTAATGGAATGGGCCTAGTATTGATAGGAACAAATATAAAAATAAGAGAAAAAAAGAAAAAGAAAAGGAGAAATGAAAATGTATCTCACACTTAAAATCAGACTATAAAGATAAACTACACAGAAAATAGTAATAACCGGGATTTATATGACACATATTGCTTAACTCTAATATATGCTTTGTAATGTGAATGCATGGGATAGTGTTCCCTAAAAAACTAAAGAAGATTTCTTCTTGCCTTTTATTGATTAAAATCATCAGGTCATGATGGCAGTGGTTTCTTTAGAGGACATTTTTCCCCTTGCAGAACCTGGGTACTGTATGCAAGCAAAAGGTGAAAACTGCTGTAAGATTTGTTAATGGCTGCTTAAAAAACTGTACAAGAGATTTAATTGAGCCAGACGAGAGACCAGTGAAGGCCCATTACAGTGACTAAAGGACTGGGGCATCACTTACATAGGGAAATGTTGAGAGAACTGGAGCTGTTTAGTGTAGAGAAGAGAAAGTTTAGGGGGCATCTCATAAATATGTACAAATACCTGGAGGGAAGGTGTAATGGAGATGGAGCCAGGCTCTTTTCAGTGATGCCCAGTATGGACAAGAGCTGATGGGTGCAAACTGAAACACAGCATGTTCTCTATGAACATCAGGAAAAATGTTTTTACTGTGAGGGTGAGAGAGAACTGGCATAATTTGCCCAGCAAAATTGTGGATGTATCTCCATCCTTAGAGATAAATGAAAGCCATCTGCGCATGGTCTTGAGCAACTGGCTGCAGGTGACCCTGCTGGAGCAGAGGGGTTGGACAACATGATCTCTAGAGATTCCTCACAATTTCGACTATTCTTTGATTCTCTGATTGTGTGATACATGTTAATTCACAGAAAATCACCTTTGCTTTTCCACTCAAGAACGTTGGTGACCATAAAGCGTTTTTAACTCTCAGTATATTGTGATAGGTTGACGTTTTTTGGACTCCAGGTGTCCACAAAATGGCTGTATTACTCCCCTCCTCAACAAGAACAAGGGGAGAAGACATGACAAAAAGAGTTCATGGGTTGTAATAAGGATGGGGAGCTCACTTACTAATCACCATCACAGGCAAAATAGACTTGGCTTGGGGAATTTAATTTAATTTATTGCATATTAAATAGAGCAGGATAATGGGAAATAGGAGCAAATCTAAAAGCATTTTTCACACACTCCTCCCTTCTTCCCAGGCTCACCTTCACTCACTGCTTCTTTCCCTCCTTTCCCCAATCAGCCCAGGGGAACAGGGAATGGGAGTTGGAGTCTGTTCCTCACACACTGTCTCTGCTACTTCTTCCCTTTCACACTCTTCCCTTGCTCTAGTATGGTGTGCCTGCCATAGAATATCCCTTCACAAACTTCTCTAGTGTGGGTTCTTCAAAAACTTGCTCCATGGTGGTTGCTTTCCATGGGGTGCAGTCCCTCAGGAACTCACTCAGACTGCTCCAGCTTTAGTCTCCTGCAGGACCACAGTTCCTTACATAAAATCTGTTTCTGTGTGGGCTCTTCTCCATGGGGTCCTGCCAGAAGCTTGCTCCAGTTCAGGCTCTTCACAGGCCACAGTTCCTTCAAGGCTTATCTAACTGCTCCAGTGTGGGGCTCTTCACAGGCTGCAGGTGAATTTCTCCTCCCCTGTGGGCCTGCACGGATAACCTGTGTCACAATGGCTTTCACCACTCTCTGCAGGGAAATCTTTGCTTTGGTGCCTGAAGGACCTCCTCCCGCTACTACTTCGCTGAACTTGGCGCCTTTAGAGCTGTTTCTCACATTTTCTCACACCTCCCTCCCAGCTGCTCTTGTGCAGCAGATTTACCTTTTCTTAAATACGTTGTCATGGAGGTGCTACCAACATCACTGGTGGCTCAGCTTTGGCCAACCAAGGGTCCACATTGAAAGCAATTGGAACTGTCTCTGTTGGACATGGGGGCAGCTTCTGGTGTCTTCTCACTGAAGCCATGCCTGCAGACTCTCCACTACCTAAACCTTGCCATGTAAGCCCAATATCTATATCTATCTATATATATATACATGAAAAGGTAGAGAATACAAAGCTAAGTATAGGGACCACAAAAAGAACGAGGAGTAAGATAGACTCCATCATGGAGAATTAAGGAGTTTGTTCTATTCATCTCATCAAATAGAAGAAAGTGAATAGATCTGATCATGGCAATTACTTAAAATGGAGAAAATGTGTGACACTCGAAATATGGATATCTAGCAGGCAACTCATTTGAGGACCAACAGTGGTAATGTACTTGAGCACCAAGAGAATTTATCTACTCAGTCTACAGTTTCTTCTTTTTCCAACTTGTCTGATATTAAGTATGTCTGCTAAGAGATAATTTACCTGCTGATGCTTGCATAGGGAACAATGGGAAAGGACTTCCAGCAGGAAAATAAAAAGGGAAGAAAGGATAATCTGAGATGCTGTAAATGGAAACACAAATTCTGTGTTTGTTTTGGGACAGATATAAGCCCTTTGTTGATTTTCAAGACTATTGAAAAAGGATTAAAAATGTAATCTCAGGGACTTCTAAAAGAGCCTAGAAATATGCAACTGCAAATTACAATTCACCATCTTAGAGAGAAAGTGTGGCGGTGGTCCAGCCCCTTGCATTTAAAGTGAGTGACACCCAGTGGGTGAACTTCTCTGCCCAGGACTCCACCCTTGAGGAGAATCCTGAGGGAGACGCAGAGGTTTGATATCCACGCCCACGAGACGCCACTCACATCTCATCTCCACCCTGTTTCCAGACCTTTCTTCCCTCCTTGGTTCCGGATTGGTCCCACTGGTTCATGTTTTATAATAAGTTCATATACTATGCAATTAGTTTCTAGAAAGATCTTAAGAGCTCCGTTTTGGATTTGATGTCCCAAGTCTGTCCCTCCTCTCCTGTCCCCTGAGTGGTCAGTGTTAACCCTTGTCATTCCCTGGTTGGTTATCTCCGCTGTTCCTTCCCCCCCGTTCTTCTGCCCTTAAAAACCTTTGTTCCACCCTTGAAGGGGGCTGTTCTGTTGGCTCCCGCCTATGCCGCGTTTCCTCCGTCCCTCGAGGGACGAGAAATAAAGCCTAGGTATACAGCCACAAGCAGCCGGGCTCTCTCCTCCTTGCCTCTGCCGTCGCTCAGAAACAGCTACCGGCGTAACCTGCGAAAAGCCGTTTGCCACGCAGCTCCCTGCGGAACTTCCATCCGGCCCCTGTGGATCCAAGAACTAAAAGCCCCAGAGCCCACTGTCAGCTCTGAGGGCATCGGATCACATTACCGCCCGCCTGGCTTGGGCAAAGGAATCGGTCGGTGCGGCAAGAAAGCTAGTTTAAAAAGTTAAAAACTGAAATAACATGTAAGGATGGATTGATTAGAAATATACTTTATAAAGAGAAAGGACTTTGAACCAACTTTTGGAATAAATTTTTGAATCTCTTTGTACAATGCAGATGGCTAGGAAAGCTGACTCACAAGCGTTCTGAATTCCACTGTGTATTGTCTTGTGTTTTGAACCTGGTCATACTAACAATATTTGCAGTTGTCTCCAAAACCTGTGGTTAAGCGATGCCATTTTAGGGCTTCATCTAGTCAAATGCAGCTGTTGGGGGATCTTTGCTGTATAATTTAGCTTTGATTACGTGGATTTTGTTTGTTTGTTTGTTTTGCTTCTTCTGTTAGAGTGAATATATGATGAACCTAGAAATATGCTATTGAAAAGGTGACTCTAGAAGGTTCCTGTGAATTCCTTCAGATTTCTAGCACATGTATCTTGCTTACTAAAATTTAATTCAAAAGAGCACTGAGATCAAAAGAAGGTGCAAAGAAAGTACTAGCATGCACTATATCCACACTTTCGCAGACTCAGGATTTCTAACAATCTTCTCAGTTACATATCTGATTATATCACATACTGAAAAGGTAGACAGAAGACATGGGTAATTAACTTATATCTTCATATAAAATTAATATAAAACCTCCTTCTTGGCAAAGTTCTTTCCACAAAAGTAACTAGCACATGACTCAGTAGGAGTAATTTATCTTAGAGCACAACCAGTTTTGTTTGTGACTAAAATTTCACCAAGTTAGTCCCTGATGCGGCCAGTTCCATCACACTGACAGCATTGATGGGACAAGTCAATGACAGTACTCACTTACCTAGGAAACATGATTTGGAATAGAAATGTAGATAATTCATCTGCCATCAAAAATCTACATCATCCATCAACTTCATAGTTCCTTAGGCAGTCTAAGCTCTTGGTTGCCTGTTATGGATACATGGGTTTATTTTTTTGCCTTAGTAGAGTTCTCTCAATTTTCTTGTGTGTAAATACGGAAGTGTTGAAAGCACAGCTGGTACCATCATATTCTCTGGTATTAACTTTGTTCCTGTATTTGGATCTGCTGACACAGACTGAATGACTTATCTGGGATTGTATTAACAAGAGCTCTCATTTCTACCTGGAAGTATATTTATACTAATACTTCATACATTTTAAAATATTTTCCCCTCATCTTTTAAGAAAAAATGTTTATTTTCCTGACTGTGTAACTCTAAATCTAATGTAAGGAAATACCAAAGAGTTCCCTAAATTTGCACAAGAAGGTTGGGATTCATATCTTCTAACTTTAGCTAGAAGGTGATTGATACCACTCTAAAACAGATATGCCTGTGACAGGGGGGAATTTTTTTCCTGGATCTAAAGTCTAGACAGTTTGCTAGACTATACAACTAAGTTTTAGATGCCTAAAGCTGGATAAAACTAATCTTTTGAATGGTTGTGTTCTAGTCCATGTATCATCTTGTTATCCATCCCTGTTTGCTGGTTGCTGCCAGTAGGGCACAAATGACTTGATATTTTTACTCTGTTTATATATATTATCTTAGAATGTTTGCCTTTGTCTTCATTATCAAAGCATTACTTTGAAATAAGAATTCTTGCCATAGGGGAATAGTAGTCTGGGATTCATCTCTCTTCTCTATCTGCGAGGTATATTCGTCTAGGAGAGAATTTCATCTCTTTAAAGAAAGAACTTAGTAACATTCATAAGACTAAGCTATTCTTGTTGATGCTAAATTACTCTTACAATTTTCAAAGGTAAAAGAAGGGGTACTTGCATATATAATACATGTGCTTAACATTTGTTGGATTATTTATGCAATTTAAAAGACTTGAAATAGTAGGTTATATGTACCATTCATGTTGACATTATTCACGTGAAATAAGTAATACTTCACAATTGAAAAAGAGAATCAGAAACTTCAGGTTTAGTCACATGCTATTTAACTTGAAATCCACTCTACGTTTGGGGGTAATAGTTCATCCTTGTCCTTAAGTCCTCATCCTAAATTCTTTTTTCCAATCCTGTCTTTAAGAAAAAGAGGAGGACCAGAGAAAATATATGCTACTAAACTTCATCTCACTCTCTGAGAAAGCAATACGGCAAATTGACCTGGGAGCAATTTCCAAATATGGTGAGTAGAAGAAAGTGATTTGGAGCAGTTAACACAGATTTAAAAAGGGGAAGTCATGCTTGACCAACCTGGCAGTTTTCTGTGACAAAATGACTAATTTGGTCAAAGAGAAAGGAGTAGGAGATAGTGTTTATCTTGACATCAAACAGGCTTTTGATACCATTTTCTGTAACACCATCATCATGGACAAACTGAGGAAGTACAAGCTAGAGTAGAGTACAGTCAGCTGGACTGAAAACTGGCTGAACTGCCAGTCTGACAGTGTTGTGGTCAGGAACACAAAGCCCAGGTGGAGGCAAGAGACTAGCAGTGTGTTGTTACTGGGTCCAGTCATGTTTGACATCTTTATTAATTACCTTTCCCCTCGATCAGCACACAGAACACCCACAGAAGCTTTTCAGTTGATATAACTGGGACAAGTGGCTGAGGGACCAGATGGTTGTGTTGGTTCAGAGGGACCCTAACAGGATGGAGAATTGAGCTGGCACAAACCTTGCGAAGCGGAACAAAGTCCTGCACCTGCAGAGGGGTTGGACTAGACAATTTCCAGAGGACCTTTCCGGTCCCCAAAATTTTGCGATTCTGTGATTCTTCTAGGCTATTTTCTGAGTGGGGTATTTGCCAAAGCATATAAGCATGGGCAGCATAAAAAAAATCAGTTTTCAGAGCAGTCAACAGAGATTTAAGTAGTTTTTGAAGATCAGTGTAGCAGTGGAGAACAATGAATAGAACGTTTTTTAGCTTTGGACTATATGATTTGGCATAGCCCTTCCTAGCATGGCTTCAGTGCCCGGATAAAATAATGTGCTAGTGCAGTTAGGCTGCTTTTCGTCCCAGGATACTTTATATGAACACATTGCTCTGCAATAATTTTCCACTACTGGGACAAGCTCACACATTGCCAAGGCAGGAGTTGTCTGTGTCAAAAGCATACTCACTAGGACATGACAATTAAGCTGAAATCTATTGTCCATTTGAACTGAGGAAACCTTTATAATTAATTTCAGAAGGGTCAATATATTAATCATAAAGGCACACTACCACATATTAGAAGTGAAGACTTTTAAAGGCATTCTTTCCCATTGTTTCCTGAATACCTTATTTAATCTCCTCTCACAGATGAAAGTTCATGTTTTGCACACTATTATATTATAAAATCACAGAATATGCTGATTTGGAATGGACCCACAAGGATCATTGAGTCCAGCTCCTGGCCTTGCACAGAACCATCCTCAAGAATCACACCATGTGCCTGAGAGCACTGTCCACACATATCTTGAGCTCTGTCAGGCTTGGTGATGTGACTATTTCCCTGGGGAGCCTGTTCAGTGCCCAATCAACCCCTGGATGAAGAGCCTTTTTCTGATATTCAACCTAAACCTCCCCTGACAAAACTTCAGCCCATTCCCTCAGGTCCTGTCACTGATCACCACAAAAAGATCAGTGCCTGCCCCTCCTCTTCCCCTCACGAGGAAGTTGCAGACTGCAATGAGGTTTCCCCACGGTCTCTTCTCTGAGAAGACCAAGTGACTTCAGCCACTCCTTGCATGGTTTCTCCTCAAGGCCCTTCACCGTCTTTGCTGCCCTGCTTTGGATGCTCTCCAGCAGTTTATATCCTTATTTTGTGGTGCCCAAATCTGCTCCCAGCACTGGAGGTGAGGCTGCCCCAGTGCAGAGCAGAGCAGGACAATCCCCTCCCTTGCCCGGCTGCTGATGCTGTGCCTGATGCACCCCAGGACACGCTTGGCCCTCCTGGCTGCCGGGGCACTGCTGATTCGTATTTGAATTTCTGTCAACCAAGACCCCTGGGTCCCCTTTGGCAGCACTGCTTTCCAGCATCTCTGAGGCAGGCCCTTTGCATTGCTATAAGTATCATCACTGGGTTGTTATTTCTTTCCTTAAAACTTCTGGTGATGAAAGATTATTTAAAAGAGTTGATTATAAATAAAAAGTTTACAGTCCTAAAAAAGACCAAACATCAAAATAAGGTCAGCTCAACAATCTAGAATTTTTTATTTTCTTTTAGAAATCTTTTGTTTTCTTTAGAGTAATATTTTCAATGAAATAAATGACATTATGGTTTTTAAAAGAAGTGAAAAGTCTCCATTAAAGTATATATTAAAAGAATATGTTTTGCTTTGATATTTTTCAGTTTAGTATTTTCCATAGCTTAGGCTGAGGTTCTGGCCATTTGCAACAGAAAGTCACATAAAGGAAGAGGAAAACCAGGCATTTCTATATCTGAAATAAAAATAAAAATTGAAAAATCAAAAC
Organism: Dicrurus megarhynchus; assembly: GCA_013399195.1. Lineage (NCBI taxonomy): Eukaryota > Metazoa > Chordata > Aves > Passeriformes > Dicruridae > Dicrurus > Dicrurus megarhynchus. The sequence continues at coordinate 186,686 of VXAD01009316.1, forward strand.
AAAATCTTAGTATCAGTGCCAGAGCTCCATTTTTTTCAGTTTGGCCACAGAAAATATTTAACTGATTTTAAAATTAACATTTTCAGGAAAGCTCTAAAGAGCAACTGCTTATATATACTCATTTGTAACCTTCATAACTTCTTCATTTAGGTTTAGAGGTAGTTATATTATCTCAAAACATGATATCTTTGTACCTTATGTACTGGATTTCCCACATTAGGTCAGACCAAACTTTCAGTTAACATAGTATCTTCTCTTCATCTGTAAAAGCAGACAGTGATACTTCTCTGGCACTACCTCACAGCTTTAAGCTGTCTGAAATCTTGAGTCAGAATTGATATCTTTGTGTTTAATAGCCCTTGATGTATTTGTCTTTCATGAATTCATCTAATTTACATCACTTCCATATCTACATCCATCTTTGAGACCACAATGACTTCATAAATATCTTGTCAAAATTCTTCAGTGTCATGGTGACCTTAAAAATATTCAGTCATAATCATTGGTGTCAAAAAAACACAACCTCATAAATATTTTATCAAAATCTCCTTATCACTCACTGTCAAAACAGCATTATTACTTACCACATTCACACTCTAATCCAATAAATTACCATATGAAAAAACCTTGTTTTTGTCTAGTAGAATGAGTAGAATTTGCTGTTGTTAGATTTATAACTTTCTTCCCCCATCTCTCCCTTTCATAAATGTGTTCTCAAGTTAACACATTTAGATTACAAAATCTTTGTATTTATCAAAGGAAATTAAAGTAAAATTACATACTCAACATGGACATTGATGTAACATATCTCCCAGTATGTGATAGTGCACTACTGCTCAGTCCCCCTGAAGGCATCTTCTCCAGAATGAACCAGCCCAGCCTCCTCAGCCCCTCCTGATGAGGCAAGTACTCCAACACCAAGGCCTTATGGTGGCCCTACACTGGACTCTGCTCAGTTTGTCTGATACTGGGAGCTCAAAACTGGATGCAGTATTGGAGACACTGTCCAAAGTGTGCTGAGTAGAGGAGTATAATCTAGTCCTTCATTCAGCTTACTGTCTGCCAGGGCCCTGGGGACTCTTTTGCAGAGCTGCTCCCCAGTCAGTCAAGACACAGCCTGTACGCATTGCAAGGGGCTCCTCCTCCTCTGGTCCAGTGATTTGCATCTGACCTTCCTGAATTTTGTGAGCTTCCTATTAGCCTTTTCCTCCAGGCTGTCTAGGCCCCCTTGGATGGCAGCACTACGCTTCCACATACCAGATGCTTCCTCCAATTTGGAACCATCAGCAGATCTGATGAGTATGCTCCATCACCTCCTCCACTGATAAAGATGTTAAGCAAGACAGTTCCCAGGACAGATGCCTGCATTACTGCATATGTTACTGGCCTTCAGGTAAATTATGACCAATTAACCACGACCCCCTGAGCACACTCATTGAACCATTTTTTACTCACATAGTTGTTCACCCACCCAGACAGTCGTGCTCTAACTTGGATACAAGAATATTGTGTGGGTGAGTGTTGAAAACATTGCTGAAATTAAGGTGAATGGCATCCCCTGCATCTCTTGAAGGTGGGTGCAACATTTGCTTTCCCCAGTTACCCAGGAACTTTCCTGATCTTCATGACCTTTTCCAAGATGTCAGAAAGCAGCCTTGCAAGAATAATTTCTCTCAGCTTCCCTGAATACAGCATGTGGATTAGTTTGGGTCAAATACCTGATCTTAATCCATTGCTGTGTATTCTCCCCCTTGAACTGTGCTTCTAAGTAAATACAGAAGCCTTAGACACCTTGATGGTGAAGAGACAAATGGGGCAATGAGTACATGAGGCTTATCAGTGTCTGCTGTCACTGTGTCTACTCTGATGCAGCCTTGCTTTCATCTTGAAATTAAAATGGAATCTTGAAACCTGTTACATCTGAGATGACCTTCTCTGGATTACCCAATGTTGAATCACATGTCAAATTATTTAACACCTGTTGAGAGTATATAGATTAATAAAAAAAAGAAAAGATTTTCATCTCTAATGCTGGATATTCCTTATTTGGTTAGGAATGAAGTTTATTTGGACTTTTCAAAACTTACAGATTAATAATGAAATATAGCTTTTATTAGGAAAGAATTAATCTTCTTTCATAGCAGACTTTTTCTGTGAAGGTTTGTAGTGTAATTTATTTTCTTGTGAAAAAGCTTTTTGAGAAGCAATTAAGAATTCGGCTATGTTCACTTGGCCTTTAGTGCTTCGTAGCTACAAAATCTGTTTTCTCGTATGATTTCTTCTGAGTGCAATATTGCAACAATTTTTTTCCACTCACGTCAGCAGCCCCAGTATAGAGCAAATTTCTTCAACGCTACCTATTAATTTCACAGGTAGGAGAGAGGTACTGGTTGTCCTGAAAAATAACACATAAAAATCTCTCTCACCATTCATCCAGCTTTGATACTGATGTGATTTGAAAGATGAAAAATGTTTCTTTGATAAGCTCCCATTAGGCAGAGGAGACTGTATAAACATGTTGACATGCTCCATTATGACTTTGCCTGTTTAATTCTTTTATGTATTAGCAGATGCTGGGTACTAAGTAATCTAGGAGCCTATTGGAAAACTGGGACATCACTAAACACCGTTATTCACTGTAATTTGCAATAAACTTCAGGGTTCTCTTTGCTATCCAGATTGGTAAACTCACTTTCCCAATCACCTTGGTAACATCATCATTCTTCAGGTTATTTTCAGACAGCCAAGGTCTTGTGCTGTAGTTCAGCAGAGCCTGGTAATGTCCATGCTGTAGCCCACAGGATTACGTCTTTACAGTAAGAGGATCTGTAAAAAGAAAACTGTGGAACAATCTCAAGTAGATGTGAAATCATAGCTTCAGGGTGGATTTTGATATTTAGCCCCTCAGCCTCCAGCTTTGTAGGTGTGACTGTGCTCTGCTGTGTGCAGTCTCACAGTGTGGGGGGCAAGGATATTAAGTACCATTCTAGTCTAGGCCTGTACCTAAATGAACCCTTATCATAAATGTGGAGCTCTGCCACTCCAATGATTCTCCAGAAGGGCTGACTTACAATAAAGTCTCTTCACCATCTTTTTGTATATTTAGAATTATTATCAACTCCCCATGGGACTGGCTTTGAAGATCCCTAGAAGAAAATTCAGAAGTTGATCTTCTGGAATAAATTTGCCTAAATGATTTGTGGGACCTTCTGGATGTCTGCTTTTCCCTTTTAGTCATTAGGGTCCAGTTTACTTGTTTACTAGAGCAATAAAGGCTTTTATGGATGCAGGGTATCAAGTTTTCTGTTCAATCTGAGCAAAGTGAAACCTGTCACCAAGAAGGAAGGAAAAGGGATTGGATCTAGGGTTGAATTGCTAAAATCAGAGTAATGTTGCCACTGGGATGGACCTCCTCATCTGCTGGGTTGGGCCTCCCAGCCCATGTGGTAATGGAGACTGGGGCTGGGTTGGGTAAGCAGAAGGCTCAGGGTAAAGCAAGCAAGTAAAAAGCAGAGCTGACAGTTAACAAGATATATAAGTCATTCATATAAATGAATGAAATGAAAAACAAATAAGGAGAAAAAGAAATTTTAAAAAATCAAACAAAAAAACCCCAAACCCAGTACGTTATTACAACTAATATGGTGAAAAAAATTGAGAGATCCATGAAGTAATGTTAATTATGTTGGAAGATTTTTCCTTTAACTGAGCTTGTACTTTGTCAGATATGTCTAATATCCAATATAAGATTGTCTTTCCGCAGTTTAAGCCTGTTACTACTTTTCTGTTCTCCAATTAATGAGTTTTCTAGAGATATCCATGTAAGTATTTCCAAGGATAGTTATCACATCTTCTGTCAGTTATCATTTTGGCAGTATATTCTTGATTTTCTTATACTTTCTACCTCAAAGGTTTTATATTCTAAAACTGTTAACTCTTCTTCCCCCTGTACAGCAATGCTAGCTGCTGATTCAGTGTAAAGTTTCACTTCAGAGCTGAAATAGAGCATGATAATTATTTCTGTACTTTTTATTCACTTCTGTTAATACTAGCCATTTTGGCAGGATCTTTTTCTGCAGCAGTTATAGAATTAACTCACACTTGGTCCTTAATCCACTTTAATTTCCACCAGCTGAAACAACTGAATCTTCTTCATGACCCACTTGCATTTCGAAAAAATAAGTCACTAAACTTGTCTATCATTACTTTATTGAAAAAAAAAAATAAAAGAAAAAAGAATGATTGATATGCAACTTCTTGTTCAGGAAATGAGCAGCAACAGACATTTTTTAAGGAGTAAGACCACTAATCTTTGCTGGAATGGACCAATAATAAATGCTGTCAGTCCACTACTAACTGATTTGTAGCCACAATCATTGTCAATGGAACGTGGGAAGTTGGCCTCACTGTTCCTAACTCAGTTACTCAAGGTATGAACATCTATCATTGTCCAAACTTCCCACACCCCGGAGCAGCATAAATATGTTCAGTTCAAAATAAGGCATTGCTGCGTTTAATTCTAGGTTAGCCACACACAGGGAACAAAGAGTCCTAACCTATTTCCCCACATAGCTGTCCCAAGGCTAGGCACAGTCTAGCTTCAAAATTCTAGGGAACTATTTCTTGAGTTGTGTTTGAATTTAGCCTCTTCAAGAAAGCTGAGATCAGTGTGTAACTCTAAAATGAAGTGCAAATAAATTGTTTGCATCTGTGTGAAACGAATAGGTGGCAATGAAATATGAGCAGATTCTGAGTGCATAGGCAATACAGCTATTTATTGACTATAACCTCCAGCATCCTTTCTAGAAAAGGGAAAATTACTATGAATATTTTTAATTTAACTTTACAACCACATGAACTAAAAAAGGAAGGAAGTTTAATTCAGGAATCCAAATAACAACTAATTAGTTTTCTTGTGCAGGGACAGGACTTTAAATTCATAAAGTTAATTAGCTATTTCATGATTCCATAATGTTTTCTGTGCTTATTAAGCTCATAAACAAGTATTTTTATTAGAAATTGATGTGTGTTGAAATAGCCGCATAACAGAAGTAGACCATACTAGATAAGTGAGGATCTGAATCACAGGTACAGCTAACCCATGTACGCAGATGTCTTCATCATAACACTAACTCATTTACAGAACTTCATGGTTGTTAGAAAAACAAATAATGTCACAAAGAAGCCAATGAATGGAATCACTGTTAATAGTTGTAACACAAAATGGTTAAAAAAATTTAAATGACACAAACTAAAAAATGAGTACTTAAGCACTCAGTGATTAACAGGCCATATTTTGAATGCAAATTCATATCATGTTTTAAATGAAACCCAAATTATTTTCCAGTTACAAGTCTCCATTGAAAGGGCTTAGCATATTTATTTGATCTGCTTCTAAACATTCGCTAAATGGCTGGTTACTTGGTCCTCCCTATATCACAAGTATTCCATTTTAGTAGTCCTTCAAATGCACATTGTTAGGATTAGGCCACTGATGAAATGCACTATACCTGTTCTTTTCCTTGCATTTTGCACCAAGTAACTGCCAGACAAACATCAGAGCTAATTGTGGTAGCAGAGACAAGAACCATTACTCTGCTTTGCCAACTGAACACACAAAGCTAGAGAATTATATTTCTGCTGATGCTCTTTCCTCTCAGTCCATAAATCACAGAGTCATAGAATAGTTTGAGTTCGAAGAAACCTTTTAAAAGTCACATGGTCTAACCCCCCTGCAATGAACAGAGACATCTTTAACTGGATCAGATTGCAGAGCCCCATCCAGCCTGGCCTTGAACATTTACAAGGATGGGGCATCTGTCTCTTTTCTGGGCAACCTGTGTCAATGCTTCACCATCCTCATTACAAAAAACTATGTGTAATCTAAATTGACCCTCCTTCTGTTTCAAACCATTACTCCTTGTCCTATCACACCAGACTCTGCTAAAAAGTTTGTCTCCATCTGTCTTACAGGTCCCCTACAGCTACTGAAAGGCCACAATAAGGCCTGTCTGGAGCTTTCTACTTCTCCAGGCTGAAAAACCCCAACTCTCCCAGCCTTTCCTCATGGGAGAGGTTGTGTTCCTTTCTAAACAGCACACCAATTTTAACAAGAAGGTTACACAGCTTGTTCTATTGTCATAAAGCTTTAGGATGCTCTCTTCTCACCAGGACATGAGGGTGAGTAGGACTTGGAATCCAGCTCTCCAAGCTGCACTGAAGAAAGCTGCACAGAATCTGGTTCTACTCAAAAAGAGTAGAAAGAAGGCACTGACATAACTTCTTGCAATGTTTTAGAAACAAACCAGTAGCTTTGATTAATCCTTGGTAAATATAGCTACTAGAAAAATTATCAGTTTCTGTAAAAAGTTATTACTGTCACAAAGATGTAAGATGTCATTTCAACTCTAAAAAAGGGGGGAGGGTTGCTACATCCAGTGCTTTGTTTGGACCTTATAATCATCCAAGGTCTTTATTGGATTTGTGTGCACTCACATATTTCTCAAAAACAAGCACAGTTATTTTAACAATAACCTTAGAAATCTTTTGCCCAACCAACAGCTGACTAAAAAACCATGAGGTAGCTGTAAGAGTAAAGTCATGATGTCTGTATATACTGGTTTTTTTCACAGCTTCAGAGAAATAAAAAGGATTCTTAACACAAGTATGAGACGACAGAAAATGGGCACCCAGATTGGCCCAGTCTATTAAACAGAACTGTAATACTCAAAATTCACATACAGTACAGTCCTACATGCACGAGAATAGGTGCTCTTTGTGCTGTTGAAATAGCTGAAAGCACACTTAAAATTACATCCTACAGGCAGCTGAATTTACTTTTTTATTTTTCCTTTGATGAAACAGGTGTTTTCCTCCCACAGAGTGAGAATATCTTTAATGGCACAGAGCTATCATAACATCACATTTTCTTTTCTATTAAAGGAAGGGTATCACAAAGCCAGGCGGCAGAATCAGGGACTGAGCCTACACCTGCTGATCTTGCCAGGCAGCAAATTTCCTTGCATGACGTAGTTCAAACATTCACGATACAAAGCTAAGGGTAAAGGGAGAGTTGCTATCACACTGCAGCTTGTTTTGAAAATTACAACTGAGTACAGACACTTCCTGCTGCAATGGCTGCAGTAAGCAGTCTGGTTGAGATATCCAAAGATATCTAGTATGTGTACACCTGTTATCCCACTGACAGTCAACACAGGAATAAACAAAGAAATACTACAATTGCTGCTGTGCAAATACTGTGTTATTTAACATGGCAAGTCATTATATGTAAGATTTCAGTGATTCAGCATTACTGGACTCAAAGGTCTCTTTGTTAAAAGGGTTATATTCTTCAGGTTGAAATTCAGTTGATCTTTATACTAGAATGGTGTTACACTACAATGTTCTTTTTTTATTTTCTAGTAGACAAGGAATGTCTTCTGAGAGCACCTATAAATCTACAATCTTTGAAAACCTCGTACTCTGCACATGTTAATCCATAGTGAAAAATATTACTAGTTTTGTGTCCATGAATGTTGACTTGTGAATTATTGGTGAATGTGTGTGTCAGCTCCTTCCTTATTTAGTAGCAATGTCTGGACATGAAAGCATATTAACCACAGATTAGTTGACAAAGCAGTTATTAAAAAGTGTGTTTTCCTTATTGCCTAGCTTTTTGTATCATAATAAATATAGATGAGGATAAACAGATAGTAAAGTTAGAAGATACTAAGTTATCAGGATGAATTTTAGCAAGCAAAAACTGTCACTGTTACACCTGAAAAAATTCTTACATAGCTTACCTTAAAGTTTATTGTTAAAGAATATTGAGATAAGAATCAGTGTTTTTTCCTTTCTCAAACGGTTTTGTACATGTACGTAATTAAATATATGCATGTTTCATGTGGATGTATATGTATATCAATAGATAAGCATCTGAAACACATGTACACACACATATTCACAGTCTTCTTATATGTTGTTATTGTATCTGGACTGCTGCTTCTTTTTTAAACTTTCTTGTCAAAACACAGTGTAGTGCACAGGTACCCTTCAGCTATGGTAAAGCACTAGAAATTTGATCCTACTAGCAGTGCTGTACTTGCTCATTTATAATTGAAGGAAAAAGCTGCCTCTGTTAGCACGAAAGGCTGTTTCCTAACACGTTTGAAGGAGCAGGTCTCCTTTGATAATTATAGTTCGCTTAATTAGGCACCGAGTCCAGAACAGGCATTGGGGATCACTTGTGTAGAATCAGGAGATGTAAAAGGCTGCAGTCACAGAGGAACACAACTTCACACAGGGAGCAAACTCAGATAAGCTCTAGCTTGCAACTAAAACCCATGGCCAAATCTCACAAACAATAAGGGTGCCCACACCAGCACCCCAACGCCGTTTAACAGGTTATGGGCTCTGTTCCAGGGACATTGTTACTGCTCAGACATTGACCCAAAGTGTGTGATGCAAGGATCACTCACGGCTATCCAGAAGAGAAAAAAATAGTCACTCCCGCGGGGGAAGGTGAGGGTGCTCGGTCCCAGGAGGTCTCCCGAGAGCCGTAGCCGTTCCCAAGGAGGGCTCTCCCGCAGCTGCGGGTCCGTGCCGTGCCTGCCACAGCCGCGGGACGGCGCTGTGGCCGCCCGGGATGCGCCGCGGGGGCGGTGGCGGGGGGACGCTCCCGGCACAAGGGCTCCCTGTGATCATCGCCTCACTCGGCGTGTTCAAGCGGTGCCTTCCTACTCATGTGTAGTTCAGATAAAAGTGTTATCCAAACAAGATAACAGGATCACAGAAGTGTACAGAAATCCAGATTTTGGAGTGCTATGATATATTTGAAAGGTCCTGGATAACCAAACTTGACAGCTGCCTGCAGCATCTTTATCTGCCCTTTCTTCAATAGTTGCCACTTCTTTTTTTTTTCCCCCTTTTTTACTGTTTCAAGATGTGACATTTCCTTTGGTCATTTTTCACACATTTTTATGTTTTAGTTTGGGCGAAAAATCAGAAACCTAGTAGCTGTAAGATAAAATAATGAACCTTCGTATTAGAAAAGAACCTTTATAAAACTTACAAAATAAATGTTTCTACAGTCTGTGCAACATATAGGCATCATTGTATCAGATAGTAGATTCATTGGCACCTGTTTGATACCTGAATGGCAGATCTGCCCAGATATCTGTTGTATTGCTGTTTATTACTCACTAGCCATTTATAGATACACTATTCTTATTTAGAGTATTTCCTGCCTATTTTCCATATCCATGTACTATGAACATACATTTCATGTGATACATATAAGAGTTCAACTGATGCAGACAAAAAAACCACAACTTTTTAAGAGAACTGAAAATTCACAAAAAAATAAGCATTTGATGCAAAGAAAAAGAAAGATTGTGGCTTAAAACATACAAGGAAGACAGAGCACAATAATCCCTGTGCCCATGTTCTAGGTCAGATATTACCTTAGTACAGTTCAGAAGCAATATAATCACTACTTAGCCATTTTTTACCTGGATTTCCTTTGAAGTTTATAGGTTTTTGTAACTTGAAGATTGGTGTCAGTTCCTGGGAGGTTGATTTAGACAGAAGAAACATTGCTGTCTGAGTCCTTTCACAAAAGCATATCGCCAGTAAGCCAAATGCTTTAGATATTTTATAGCAGTTGGTATATTGGTGGATTTACAAATTTTGGACTTGCTGTATTGGTAATGCCAGAGAAGAATACGATGGTTTTTAAAAAAAAAAAAGTTGCCTTGTATGAAGAATCATAGAACTAACCAGCAGAGATGTATTAAAAGTGTTTAGAACAGAAAATTTTCAATACGGTTGCAAGCAATTGTGTCTATGCACATGACAGCAATATCCATAATCCTTCTCATTTTCTCAAAATAAGTCCCTTTACAATTTCACTGAGCCACTACATGCTGCTCATGCTTTTCATCTGAGTTCATAGCCAAATAGGAGAAACAGTGCCCCTGGCCAGTTTTTATATAGTGCTTTAGCTGTTACAGCATTAATTTCAAATATAGCTTTGCCAGGGTAAGAGGCTTAAAAAATACATATTTTACTTTTGTAGGTAGACTAAATCACCAGTGGCAGACCATTCTATGTTATAGAACCCTTCCAATCTCCTGTTGACTATGGGCCATGTTCCAGAAATAATGTAATGAGTCCCAAAAAAACATTCTAGAGGGAAAGTGTTCTAAATTTGATGACTAGCACACTGAAAGGAGGGTATAAATCTTCATTCTTCCAAATGAGACATGGAGGTGCTGGTCAACAGCTGGCACTGTGCCCAGGTGGCCAAGAAGGCCAATGGCATCTTGACCTGTGTCAAAAATAATAAGGCCAGCAGGACCAGGGCAGTGATTGTCCCCCTGTATTCAGCACTGGTGAGGCCACACCTGGAATCCTGTGTTCAGTTCTGGGCCCCTCACTACAAGAAAGTCATTGATGGGCTGGAGCGTTCCAGAGAAGGGCAATGGAACTGGTGAAGGGTCTGAAGCACAAATCTTATAAGGATCAGCTGAGGGTGCTGGGATTGTTTAGCCCGGAGGAAAGGAGGCTCAAGGGGGCCTTATTGTTCACTACAACTACCTGAAAGGAGGCTGTAGCCTGTCAGTCTCTGCTGCTCCCCAGGAAAGTGGTCACAGCACCAGCCTGACAGAGCTCAGGAAGCATTTGGGCAATGCTCTCGGGCACATGGTGTGACTCCTGGGGATGGTGCTGTGCAGGGCAGGAGTTGGACTCCATGATCCTTATGGGTCCCTTACAACTCAGCATGTTCTGTGACTCTGTGATTCATTATCCAGATAACACTAGCAAACATGAAAATAGTTTCCGTACACACAAAATTGAAAAAAAATTATTGCAAAGAACCTTGTAACATTTGTGAACTTTCTTTCATCATCTTAGATTGACAAATGCCTGTGGGAAACTCTTAGCAAAACTACCTCTGAATTATAGCTTGTAGTAAGATAAACTTTGCAATAAATTTACATAGGTTTTTTTGGTTGGGTGGTTTGGTTTGGTTTTTACTAACACATGAACACATTACAGGGTTCTTCCAAGCTCTTGTGTTTGTGTAGTAGACCTCTGTGGTGAGTTTGGTAGCTATCTTCAAGTATAACATGTATATGAATACCCATGAGAACACAGCCAGATGCACCACAATACTTACATATAGATCTATTACAAAATTAACTGTTGAGGTCTACACTAGCTAGAAAACATTTGAGCTGTCACTGTACAACTGCATGAGTGCCTAAATAAACCATGAACCTGCTAGTAAAGGTGCTTATTTAGATAAGTGCTTTAATATTAGACCTGACTCTCCTGTTCAAAGATGAAGAATGCACAGAAGTTTTTAAAAAGGAGTAATAAAGCAGTCTTCCAAGGCAGCATTGCCAATGAACTTGCAAGTATTGATCTCAATACTCTGTCTTTAGTATCCCGTAACAATTTAATAAGCAAAGCCACAATGAAGCCGGACAAGCCACAGGAGAGCAATACCTATGTCATGGCCTGAGCTTGCTCTTATTTAATTTCTTGACAAATCCAGGCTGGTGTGGTTCTGAACATGGAAAGGACTCTCTCTAGGGGCAGAAAGTTGAAAAAATAATTCAGAGGTTTTCACAGAAATCTCAGAATATTGATGTTGGCAGGCACCTCTGAAGATCCTCTAGTACAGCCTCCCTGTTCAGAGTGGAAGACTGACCCTTTGCAGATTGCTGAGATGTTCATCCAGTTATGTTTTGAATAGCTGTAAGAAAGGAGATAGCCAAATCCAAAGTCCCAAAAAGAGCATCTAAGTAACCTGTTACATTTGACCACCCTTATTTAAAGTTTTTTTATTCATTGCCTCCTGTTCTTTTATTGGGTACCACTGAGAGAAGTCTGACTCCGCCTTCTTTGCTGCCCCCTAATCAGGCATCCATGCAGATAGATATCACTCTCACTGTTGCTCTCATCCCCCACCCACCTTGCCTTCATTTCCTTGAGGTTAAATGGCTCTACTTTAAGAACTTCAGTAGCTTCTCTAGTTTAGCCATTTCTTTTTGCACACTATTTATCTATGAAACTATTTTTGTTGCCTCAAAACTTAACATTAGTTATCTCTACTGAAGAGCAAATATAAGAACAAATGGCTGGGCAAAGAAAAATCCTCCTCTGGTATCTGCTGCTACAATTATTTTCTATACATGCACTCACATCACACACTTAGGAGGTGTGTGGTAGTTTATTTCCCTTGCAAAAGGTAAGATCAAGATATTGCAGTTGAACAAAATTATCTTCATCTGCAGAGTAAAGGTTTCTTTCCATTCTCGTGTGTCCACATGAACTATTGCTCTGCTTTCAAAACCTCTTTGATTTTGAGTAAACGTTTCTATATTTTTAACTTTCAGTTGTGAAATCAATATAGTCTATTTGTCCACCTCAATTTAACAAGCTCAGTAATCCTTCAAACTAATCCTGATGAAATTGCTCCTGTGTTTTAGCAATGAATTTAAAAAAAGGGAAGAAAAAAAATTGTTCTGCATGCTCCGATCATATCAGGTCTGTACAGTGAAGCTAGGGAGCTGCTGCCAAAGCATTGGCAGAAATACTGACTGCTTAAAAGCTCAATCCCAGACTGAATTTGTGCCATTCTAATTTCACCACTAAACATGAAGTTATTCCACATTACTGCTATGAAAAACATTTCTGTCAGAAAAAATGACAGAAGGAATAAAATGTTTTGTTAATTTAATTTTGCATTTATAAAGACACGTAATTTATAGTTTATATTGAATCTCTTTACTTATGGATGAGTTTTTAAAAGTGAAAGCATTGTGACAAACTATTAAGATTACATGTTAGAAAGCAGAAAGCAAATCTCAAAGTTTGGCATATAATGATAGAAATTCAGAACTCAGAATCTCAACAAAAGGATAAATATCTTAAGCTAAGCAGTTGATACAGATATAGTAGCAGGTGTTAATGTCACAAAAAGAATAAAAGTGTTGACAACAAGTCAAAAAGTATTAGATTCCTATGGAGTCTAACTTCATTGCAAAGTATGTGAAAATTTGTAAAGTCATTACTCCCTCTTAACATAAAAACTAAAATATTTATTTTGCAGTATTGCAAATTACAGTACCAGTGAAGAAAAATTGCCAAAACTTCAGAGTAATTATATCCACCTGTGGATGGGCCGGGGCGAATTGCCCCAGCTTTTCATTTTCTTCCTGTGTGAGTCTGCCATACACTTCATCTTCTTTCAAACTGATTCTTTTGGATCAGAGTCAAATCCCCTCATGCTGCCTGTAAATCTGTGACTTGAAGTTCTAATTCAGGTCAAGGTGTGGCAGCCAGACATTCAGAGATAGCCTGTTATTGTTCAGAAATACTGTGACAGCAATGTGCTACTGCAGTGTGATATAGGAGGTTAAAAAACCCCTTCAAATATTTCCCTGTAACAAGGAAATATAACTATGGCTTGTCTTTTCCAAATGGAACTGCCTGGAAACTCTTCAAGAAATCAGATATTCTTTGATACTGTAAGTTTTCATGAGAGTGAATCTGTTTCAACTGTTTTTTTTCTGTCACCACAATCAATTTGGGTGTGAAAGAGCAGAAGCCCCTTTGCCAGTTAAGAAACAGACCCAAGCTTTCTGGCTCTCAGCATCTTCCCCAGGCTGCCAGACTACAGTTACTGCAGTTCCTTTTATTCCTTCAGCAGCCAGGAAGATTTCTGTCTGCTCCAAATGCCTGGTCAAGCAGTGGTTAGCTCAGCCTTCTGGTAACCTAGATTCCTCTTTTAATTTTGATTTAATGCATTATTCACCAGCTCCCGTTTCTCTCACTTGTGTAATGCTGTTACTCAAAAAGTGCCTGAGTACATTTCAGCAGGATGAATTGGACCTCAGAACAGAAGGAGGGTGGGATTCATGTATACTTGGCACTGACTCTTTCAGTAGCCCTTATCCAGAGGCATAGCTGAAGACCAGTGGAAGACAGAGTGTACTTTTCCAGTACTTTTTTAAAACACAAACAAAGAGTGAATTACATGAGTGGTTGTGCAATCATCCTTTATTCAATGTATATTTTTGTTTAAGTATAAGGTACAGAAAGAGATATCAAGATACATATTGAGAAATGCAATTAAAAATTAAGAGAAAGGGAGTAGAAAACAGTAAAATTATTTTTCCCTCTTCAGAGGAAATATTCTTGAATGTAGTAAAGTACATGAGCATTTTCACTCAGATCAGTGAGGACAAAAACAAACAGTAGGGTTCTAATTTTTTGCTCTTCTGATAGGCTTAGATTCCCTTTAGTCTGTGTTGTGACCTTTGTATGGCTTGGGTATTTTTTCCCACACGTGAGAGAAGGCTCCTATATGTCTTTGTGGTGTACGAGATCAAGGCCTCAATGAAGTATCCTCTTCCTACAATGTCATTGCTAATTCTACAGAAGATGCAGTCAAGTCTCAATGACATATTTTAGATAGAACTGTTTTTCACTGAACAAATGCAGTTTTATCTGTAGAAGTATCTAACAGGAACATAGTTTGGTAATTTTTTTCAATGGGAGAAATCTGAATTTGTTATTTTAATAATATTTTTACTATTTTTATTTATATATTTCCATTACAGAAATATGAAAATATAAAGGTAAGATTAGCATTAGGCATGTAGGGTTTTTTCTTTTCCCGTTTTATCATATCATGTATATTTAACTTTCTCAGGAAATTTTGAATATATCTTCATGGTCAAGTTTTAGTTTATTTTGTGGGGGGGGGTGGAATTTGTTTTTTTTTTCAATATTGGGGTTTTTTATGAAAGGAAAATGTTGACTCCTGCCCATCTTTCTAAACTGATTGGTAAAATATGGAAGCAGAATAAGAGGAATGGATGAGCATTTATATTTGTGGGCAAGCTGTAAATATTCCCAAACACAATCAAACTTAGTTTTAAATGTAGGTAAAACCACAATAGCATTTTCCTAGCTTCACTCTCTGCATACTTGTAAATAACTAAGACTAGAACTGTAGTTGAAAAGTATTTTCTTTCCTGCAGAGGGACTGTAAGAGCTAAATGTGAATGTGTTAACTGAACTATCTCCATGAAAATAGAGCTGATCAGATTGAAAAGTAACCATAAAAGTAATGGAATTAAAACATTTAGAGAGTAGATTAGGTGCTTGGATTTATGCCCTTAGCAAATATAGCAAATAAGGTAACAACAATGAGGACATTCAGAGATTGCCTTGTGCTATTATGGGAGGAAAAGGTAAGCTCTGTGATTTTTACTGGGGACGTTACCATGATAATGCCAAGGGGTCAGCGCTTTGTGTTGTAAACTGATTGCCACATACACTGTAAAATGGGCAGAGTTGTACAAGTGATACTGCAGTGGTTCACCTTATTTTTAAGTGTGCACAGTTTTTTACACAAACATGATTATTAAATAACAACAGCCTGAGTCAGTAGAACAAAGCAGTGTGTTTCGTTCATGAGCATGGCCAGTGGGTCTAAGGAGGTGATTCTTCCCCTCTACTCTACTCTTGTGAGACCCCGCCCAGAGTATTGCACCCAGTTCTGGTGTCCTGACATAACAAGAACATAGAACTGTTGGAGCAAGTCCAGAAGAGGACTGAAGCACCACAGCTGTTCAGCTTGGAGAAGAGAAACTTGTGTGGAGACCTCGTAGCCACCTTCCAGTATTTGAAGGGGTCCTACAGGGAGGCCAGAGAGGGATTCTTTGTCAGGAACTGTAGTGATAAGACAAGAAATAATGGGTACAAACTGAAAGAGAGGAAATTTAGGCTGGATATTAGGAAGAAATTCTTTACTGTGAAGGTGGTGAGACACTAGAACAGGTTGCCCAGAGGTGTGGATGTCCCATCCCAGGCAATGTTCAAGGCCAGTTTGGACAAGGCCCTGAGCAACCTGGTCTAGTGTGATGCACCCCTGTCCATGGCAGGGGACTTGGAACTAGATGCTCTTTAAGGCCCTTTCCAACACTTAACATTCTATGATTCTATGATTCCATAATTTATTTCAATAGATGCTTCTGGAAGACAGCACTGTGTCTTTCATTTTTTTTTCCTTCTTGGAATATCTTCCTTCTTGGTGGTATCTCAAGCAAAAGTCTCTGTGTTCAAAAAGGATAATGAGAGTAAAGTGCTTTCCCTTCCCTTCATACTTCTACGAAATTGCATTCTCTTTTATGTCATCATGAACACAGACCTTTCAGTGCTCAGCAGAGTGAAATTATTTAAAAACAGGGTGTAGACATTTTCATTCAGATTATGGAAATGAGGATTTCTTATTCATATAGCTAGTCATTATCTTCACATTGTTTGTTATGAGAAGGCCTTTTGTCCTACTTAGAGTGATGTAAAATCACTGTATACAAAGGAAGAAATGTGGGGATCTTATTGAATAATTATGACTACATGTTCTCATACCATAGTATGCTAAGATAAATTCTCACAGGCTTGATTTCTCTAGACAGTAGGGATCCAAGGCCTTTGGATTTATTCAGACCAGTTAGGAGCCTGCTGAAAAGAGAAAAGGGAAAAAAAGAAAAGGACACTTTTATTCTCCTAGGGAGAGAAAAGAGCATTTCTTTGTATTGTACCTCGATCAAGAATACTGCATCCAGCTGAGCCTAATCAAACAGAGAGAAATACGTGGCAATGTTTGTGTGCAGAATGCACACACACTCCAAGACACTGTATGAGGCATAATGCCTGCTGTCAGACTTTCTCCCCTCTGCAGCATATTATTTTTTAAAACCCATTTTATCTCATAAAGATTATGTTAGTGCTTTTTAAATTTTTTTTTAAAAAAACTCAATGCATCTACTCATGTTTTAGAGATCCTTTAAAGAGTCAAGGCTTTCTTTCTATCTCAGAGATGAAGCACTAAGATGACAGTCAGAAGACAGTTATTTCTTTCCCTATCTCTGATGTTGATTGAGTGTGTTACCTTGGAGGATTCAACTTCTCTCTCTGAGACTCAGTTTCTAAGATCAAAAACTGAATAAATACCAAAACTTCAGCATGGATATTGCTAGATATTTGTGTGAGATACGGAAAAGAACACGAAAACACAAGCAGGTTATAACACTGCCTCCTGCAGTTTCCAATGATGTGCAATGCTCAATGACAGGAAATGGCTAGGCCTGTTTTGAAGAAGATGGAAATCTGGTTTCAGTACTCCACAGTTGTTTTTCTTTGATTCTATGGATTCACACACTCCATGCTTGAACTCGTAAATTTTTAGCATCAACAATATTCTGTACTGAAGATGCACTGAAGGAAGAAATTGTTTATATGCTACCATCTTCTCCAGTTGACTGTTATTTAGTTCTTATATTATGCATCTCCCATGCATTTACTTTATGATATACACAAGTTCATATATCTTTGTATAACCCTTTCACTTGCCTCCTATCTGGGCTGGAAAGCTGTAATTTATTCAACAGTTCCTTCTACAGTTTGATACTTTTAAACATTTTTGTCACACACCTTGTCATGTGAAAGGCAGCTTTCCTTGAACCCTTTGTATTGGATCAATCTATCAGCATGGCCAAGGAAGACAAAACCCTTGTGCCCAACCAGCCTGTCAGCACCCTATTATGTAGACCCCACTGAACAGCCCTCTTTATTGGAGTGTGGTTCAGCTAATTTACTCAGGGTCATGGACCAACAATACCTGCACTTTTATTTGGAATATTGTCAGGTTTGTCAACTCTGTTATCTGCTGCCAGCTGCTGCTAGTGTCCCTAAAGGACTCACATTAAGCAGTATAGAATGACACTCTATATTAACACAATGCTAGTAGAAGGCTGGGATGGGCTGTTCAGAGATTGCCATTGATAGTATGCGGACTGCAAAAAGGAACTTGAAGTGATATACAGACAAGTTCCTATCACAAATGCAAGCTAGCTTGAGATAATCATTCTGTGTGCATAGGATAAGGTTCTTATCCAATACGTGTCCCAACAAGGAAGAAGACAGGTTCAGGTCGTTGACCAGTCCTGGAAGTTATGATGGAGTCTTCATTGACTTCCCTTCCCACATAAGCTGTATTTATATTCATGTCTTTGAGGGAGGGGAAAATGCAATACTAAAGTTGATGTCAGTTCATGTTTAGGTGGAGTTTGACTGACTTTAGTCATTAGCATAGGTAGGGGCCTGAAAAACAATATGCATTCCCGAGTTAATGAAGCAAAATGCAGTTTTTGATTATCATCTAAATCATTCTTTGACTTAGTTTCCATTAGCTGCATTTTTTACATGGAGCATAACCACAGTACCTCTGTGTTGCTCAATCCTTTGCTTCATAGCTGCAGTGTTCCTGCTCTTTATGTGTGCAGACAGTTTGTCCCTGGTGAACTATAGCCAACACATACACTCCTTGCTGACCTTTGTTTGTTGGTCTTGTCCCCACACACCTCCAGACCTTTTTTAGTTCTGCAATAATATTTTCATTCGGAAGAGTTATACACAATATTCAGATGTGCATATATGACACATTTCTACATAAAAGGGCATAATGAAGTTTTCTATTTTGTTTGCTATTTTTTTCATAATAATTCAAATAAGAATTACATTTGTTTTCTTGACTGCTCTTGCACTGACCTGATATTTTCATGGAGCTGTGTGTTATGACACAGAGATCTCATTTCTCAATAATGATTGTCACCTGTCCACCCATCACTGTTTGCACAAAGAGTTGTCATTGCTTTTTACTAATCCTGTTCAAGTTCCAGATGTGTCTGATCCATAATCTCTGCTGAGATCCCAAGATTCTTCTATGCCCAGTGACACTCTAAATTCCAATGTGGATTTTATTATATTTGTTATCTCCCGGTAACTTCTCTTGGAGGTATTCTACTCTGTATAAACAATCCACCGAGGGAAGGATTTAAATATTCAAGGCAGCTCCTCTGTGTTATCTTGGGAATAGCTAATTGTTTGTACAGAAGGAAATGGTCCCAAGGAAAACAAGACAGACTGAAAGGAAGCTAAATTTCATAGAATTCCTCTATATTCAGGAGAAAGATATTTGTGGAGAGGTGCCCCAAAGTTTTCTCCACTGGCTATTAAGGACACTCAGCTTCTTGTTTGTGTTCTTGTTCACCCACTTGACTCAGCTCAGTGAACAGAGCATGCCACCAAAGATTTATGGAGGTAATGTAAGGATTCCAACAAGAGCATCCATTATTTGAGGTAAATTCCCTAGTTAATGGGAGCTAGTTATTCCATAGTTTTAAAGAAAGTCTCTTTCTTTTTCTGATTTGGACAACACACTCTCCACTGAATCCAGGAAACTTTTAGATAAAATTATGGGTAATAAGTTAAGAAGCCATACTCACACAAAAAATGAGTATGGAATAGTAAGAAAGTAAATGAGCATATGAAAAATAACTCCTCTGGCGTTAAAAGGGAAATAAATAGGATACAACTATGAAAAGTAAAAGGATTGAGAAAAAACAAGCTTTACAAGCTTTAAATTCTGTGTGAAATTTTAAGATTACTTACAGTCACCAATAAGGCAAAATCAACCTTAATCTGAATTTTGTGTTTTCATTTCTGTGTTTTATATTAGAGTCACAATGAAATCTTTGTAGTAAACCCAGCCCCGTCCCAGGGCATTGGGCACCTCCATGCCCAGTGGGGAATGGTGGCATGGTGGCCCCAGGCCAGGATATTGCCCTCCTCCAGGTGTTTGTGGCTCAGCAGGAGCAGGAGGAACATGGACACACAACAGCAGGAGCTGGACCTGGAGCTCTGGCAGGACCCTCAATAGAAAGCACCTTCCCAGCCAGTGCTCACCCCATGGCCCCTGGGAGTTTCTCCTGGGTGACCACTGGGAAGAGGTCACCCTCAACTGCACTGGCTCTTAACTGACCCAGAGCCTTACCAGCTGAATCTCCAGGAGCCCCCAGGGATGCTCTCATGGCCCTTTCAATATCTTCTACTCCAAAACTTCCTAAGTAAATACCAGAGATCACTGTCATTGCACTTCATGTGGACTGTAATGTATGCAAAAGACCCTGAGATTATCCACAAGGTGAAGCTCATTAAACATCATGCACAAGGAACAAATAATTTCTAAGTAGTCTTTGGGCATTGACAGGGTTTAGGCCTGGATCTCTTCAAAACTGTGCAAACTGAAGCATATCTTGACAGCCTCGTAAGCAGGACTTCAGGTGTGAAGGAAATGCTAATGTTAAAAATCTAAAGGATGAAAGATTTTAGCTGGTTTGGAATGAAGGAGTAGGTTAGACAGAAAAGGAATAGTGTCATAACTGAGAAATTAAATACTTGAATTCTATTTCAGTCATTTGAGATATCTTGTTCATCTCCCATACCACAGTTCTTTGGAAACTGATGAAAAAGGTGAAATACAGTTAACCTTCCAGGTAACATCTTATCTGTGAGTGTGAGATCTGTCTCTTCCTACAATATTATTTACATATTTTGTGTAGTTTTTGAATAAACCCTCAGATTAATGCTGTGAATAGGGGCCTTTAATCTGAACACCTATGCATGAAGTTTTGTTTCTTTGCTTGTTTTCTTTCACCAGCAAAATTGTGTTCTTTGTTATGTGATGACAGCTGTCATGGGCTTGAGGAAAAATTGTAGGTGTCCCACCACTCAATTGCACAGTAGCTGGTATTTGCTGACAACAAGGAGTGCTGTCAGACTGAGAAGAGTGCTGAGCTGTGTGGTTGCTCAGCATCCTTGAGAGGTTCATACCTTTTTTATTATGGGCAATGTCTTCCCATAACTTCAATTTAGATGGAATTTACCTTGCCCAAATTCGGACATGTAAGGTTTTATTATGGCTAAGACAGAGGAATCAACAACCTGCAGTGGTTCTGGATTATGAGATTTATTAAAGAACCTTCAGGCTTTTACCCTATTTGATTATCTCACACACATGCTCTAAAAAGTGCTACTTTTACTAGGCGTCAGTTTCCCTTCCCCACAGAGAGATCCCTGCTGCCCAGGGAGGGCAGTCATGTCTGGACAGTGGCTTGCAGCAGCCAGTTTCAGCCCAAGTCCCTGGGCATCTCCCAACATTTAGCTCCACTCATCTCTGACCTCCAGGATCATGCTCCACATCCAGGATCTTTGCTCCAATCACACAGAATCACAGAGTCATAGAATCCAACCTTTGACTGGTCACCACCATGTCAAATAGACCATAGCACTAAGTGCCACGTCCCATTGTTTCTTGAATACCTCCAGGGATAGTGACTCCACCACCTCCTTTGAAGTCCATTCCAGTGCTTACCAACCCTATCCATGAAGAAATTCTTCCTTATGTCCTACCTGAACCTTCCCTGGTGCAGCCTGAGACCATTCCCTCTTGCCCTGTCACTGTTGCCTGGGATAAAAAATGATAAGGCTTTTGTGTAATTCTGTGTGATTGTCAATGTGCACAAATGCTTTGAAAAGAAATATGATTGTATTTATGTAACAGCAGCATGCCTCTGTATCCCTGAATCAGGCCGCTCACCACCTTTTTCAGACCCCTCTTTCTGAAACCAGTTGTCAAGAGCCCTTATTTTTAACAGTGGCTGTCTTTCCAGAGGCCCAAACTCTAAGCATTCCAACCTAATTAGAGTATGTGCACATGCATAGCTTCCTAATTGATGTTTCTCTCTCACGTCTTTATTAATTGAAGGGTTCAGGATGTGTCACTTTTGCTTAGTTCAAGTGTTATCAGAATTGTGACCAGTCCACGCTGCTTGCAGCTAGCAAGTTTCTGCTTGAAAATACAAAAGTTCAATTACAGGCATTCACCCACACACCCACACACATACACACACACACACACACACACACACACACATACACCAAATTATCTTTTGCCTGTTAGCATTTACAGTTTAAGCTATTTTTATCACCTACAACAGGTTTAGACAGCTGCTTCTATACTAATCATGCCAGAGTGCCTTTGATGGCAGTGGAGAGGAAAAGACATTTTTAGGGTATCTCATCAACTTTAAAAGTGCCATTTGAAGATGTCATGGACTGGGCCTTGGAAATACCAGTTGTCTTCATCTGTAAAATAAAGGAAACCCTGGGGGCTGACCTACAGCAATCTTGATCAGGTGGCTTCCGCTTTTCACAGCTGATTACAATGTAAAGATGTAAATATTTTTCTGCCTAGTTTGGAAAGCCAAAGGGTTGGGTTTGAGCAGGTCTGACTGCAGGTCTGACCTGGTGTGAACACAGTGCAGGTGCCAAGAGAATGCTGAAGTAAAAAGGGGAGTTCATGGGTGCCGCAGGCTTCTTTACAGTCAGCAATGACTTAAGAGAGATTGTTCTGGATCTCAGTTTTACTTCTGAACATGTAAGATCCTTACTTAATGTTCTTGGTCCTTAAACTGCCTTTTGGAACTGGGTTGCCTGTTGTTTTTGTGTATTTTTTTTTATTATTATTTTTTTTTTTTTCCCTGTTGTTTTTTTCTAGTGCAATATTAGGAAAAAAAAATGACAACAGAATCAAACCAAGACAATCCTCACCTATCCTATTTTCTTTCGTTAGGCCCTGGACTCATGATGTTGTATTCATGCATAAGTATTTTAGGTTTGAGATTTTTTTCTTCTAAACTTCCACACTGGTACAGACAACAAATAATTGGCATTATATTTTAAGTACACCATGCAACATGGTGAACTGCAGAGTTAAAAAAAAAATCCTTTAAGAACAATAGGATTATTCAAATAGTTATGTCCATGCCTTTGGTAAGTATTTTTATGTATGAAGACCTAAGAAGACACACACTCCAGTGCAGGTATTTTGTTATTCCTTTTGACTTTCATGTCCATTAAAGCAGCTTAAAATCAGACTGAACTTTTCTGTTAGCTTTAGGGAATGGCATATGTATATTTTATCTTCCTGTTTTTCTTTGGCAACTACTCAAATGTCTATTTATTTTAAATTCAATGTGCATTTACTAATTAGTGCCAGAGGAACTGTAACCTTAATAGGTCATATATGTCATACTGTTTTATATGCACCTAGGAATACAAAAAAATGAGATTAATGGGGGGGATTATATGTCAGATTTGATAACAGGTAAAATTGTTTGAACCGGCGACTTAAATTAGAATATGTCACATGAAAGCCCTATGTGAGCCCAGAAATCTAAGGGACTGTGGTGTCAAATAGTAGTCCCAAGGGAATATTTTTGTATTCTATTTTCTTTGGCATATGTAGCAAATCAATTTAAGTATATTTAACCAGGTATTTTGTATCTGATATTTTATTCTTTGAATGTCTTTTGGATGGCTTAACTTTTGAATATAGTAACCTAGAAAAAACAGACTCAAAATTATAAACTTCTCTTTGCTCTAATTGTTGTAAAGTTATCATTTGGGAAGGAGGAATGAGAAAACACAGTGTTATGCAATTCTTGTACTGTGGAATTATATTAATCTGCATATGTTACTGGCATAAGATGCTGTCTCTCTATCTTTGCAACTATTGGAGCTCATTTACCGGAAGCAGTGGGAGAGTCTAATTTTAACTTTAGCACTGATGGGGCAAAATAAGGTGGTCATGGGGAATGCAAGTATTATCTCCCCAAAGACTCTATTTCACATGCTTAATATGTTTGTGAGTCTGGGAGATGGGAAATTTGTGAATTTGAGAACAGATGCTCCTGATGCAGAGTGACATGTGCCAAAGTTATGGCTTCAGCTTTCTTCTCTCCTGCTCTTTTTTTAAAGTGAATGGCTCCCATTGCAAGGAAGGGAAGCCATAGCATTTCCTGCAGGTTGCAGGGAGTTCCTGAGAAGAGAGCATATCAGAACTGTAGTTTTTCAAAACTTTATAGTCTAAAGACAGATTTTATGTGCGCTCACTTTTTGAAGGTGACCTGTCAGATTGTCCTGGCACCACCTCAAAGATAGGGCTGTTCAAAGAAAAGACCTCTGCATGTGTTTTAACATGGGTAACACTATATTCCTCTGGGGTTTATTGTTAAAGTATTTATCATGGTGACTGAAATGTTTCAGAATTGTACTCTGACTCTAGATCTGTAGACCGTTAGCATGAGCATTAAAAAACTCTACACACCAGAGACAACTTTACGTTGCCATTTTGCAGAATCTTAGAAGGGATGAGCCATGTCAGGTCATCCAGAAAATATTTCTTCCAAAGCAGGAATTCTTCTCCCATTAAGCTTTGCAACTCTAACTGTACTCTACATCCCCTCCTGCTTTAAATGTTTCAAGAGAGAGTTTCTCCTTATATTCTAATCTGTGTCACATTCTTACCTCCGTGCAATACAGCAATCTGCAGTCAAGAGGAATCCCGCAGATGGTTAAAAGAAAGTGTTCTTTGATGGGAGACAACAAATTAATTTTTTCCTAATTCATTATTGGGTATATTGGCTCAGTGTAAAGTTTTCAAATTTTCAAATGTAGTTTTTAAAGGAAAAAAAATTAAAAGCAGATTTTTATGTTTATTTTTAAGAGGTGCATTTGATAAAAACCTTGCACGAATTTGGAGATAATGGGTTTTTGTCCGTTCATACTATTAATTCTTTACAGAAAGCAACTAAAATCCCCAGAATTACTTTTTGTGCTATATAAATAATGACATTCTCAAAACCTAGATAATCTACTCTATTATCCAATGGAAAAGGCATCCAAGGGAAAATGAGGGGAAACGGGCAGCAAAACAGGAAGCAGGGGAAACGGGAAAAGGCAAAAATTTTAAAAAGAAAAAGATGGAAATGCATCTAGGAAAGATTTTGAAACTTTTTGGCTTGTTTTAAGAAATGAAAACCACTTGGAAACCAGCTGCTGAGAGTTATTTCACTACCCCATACTTTGGCACAGAAATAAGTGCAGAGACTGCTTATTACAGTAAAGTAGAATACTGCTGCCCTGGGATGTTCAGCATTCCTGAACTAAAAAACTACACAGGTTCTTTCTTTTCACTTAAACTCAGGAGTGTAGATTTGTTGAGTAAATGCTTATACTCACCATGTACATATATAATAAATAAATTAGTTTAAAAATCCACTCTTATTACCCTTTAGCAAATATTAAACTAAATTATGTCCCCAGCTATGTCAGTGTAACTGGCTTTAGCTCAGCACAAATGGTCAAAATTGTGCTTGTGCAAATAAAAAGAGATTTTGGCTCAGTCACTTCAAAGAAATGGGACTAATGAAATTAACAGTGTCTTTAGAACTAATTAAAATTGCTTTTGCATGCTGCTAATGTACTTTTATCTACCACAACAGCTGCAATCTACCAGTTCTTCAGTGGCTGTCTTATGATTTTTGAATTTACAGCTTTGATCTGAATCTATACCTCTAGTCCTTCCTGAAAACTCAGTGTTGCAAACCTATAGCTGGAATGTCACCCATTTTTATATCTATTCCTGGAAATGAATGTCTTAAATTGTTTTATTCCTTATATTAATGTTAAGTATTTGAAATCGGTTCCAGTGACACTATTAGAATACTTTGCCCTGATTTAACTTTATGCTATATCACCAAGCTATTTTTTCCCTACTAAGCTTCAGTTTGAATTGAATTACTGCTCCTATATCAATACCATTTTCATTAAACTTTGTTCCTTTTACCAGGGCAAGGCTATATTTTGCAGTTATTGGCCAAAAGTTTGTTAAGAACATGTAACTATTCTATGGACAAATATGTTGACAGACTACACTAGACTATAAAGAACAGACTAGCAGGTATTCTCTGAAATGCTGGGCTGATTATTTGGCTTCATAAAGTTGCTGGTGGCTCAATAAGACAGCCATAAAACTTGAATTTTCCTCATTTCTTCTATGACTTCAAAGTTAATTATTGAGAGCATTCCCATTTCATCTGTTACTTCACAAGTGAATATTTGGTATTGGGATAACAAATTTTCTTTGAGTTATACTCTGATGGTGCTTTTTGCCCAGAAACTTTAAAGATGTTAGTCTTGGTCATATGTATGATTTCCTGATATGGTTAATGATATATATTGGCTGAATATTGGTTTGTAAATACTTTTAAAATGTTAATCTTTACCTGCAGAATTCTATATGCTTGAGGATCTAGTTGGATTAAGTGTCTTATGTTTATGAAATATATTGAAAAAATATACACTAAATAATAGTAAAACACTTTAATTTTCCCCACTTTTCTATTATATTAGAGATAGAAAAACCTCCTACAAGAATCATTAATCAGTCTAATTTATATCTCATGTAGAATACAGTGGCAGACGTGATTATATTGTTTATAATGAGTCTGCTGCTGTTGCTGCTCGCTAAACAGAGCATAAAATTAGGACTTATATTTCTTGTTCTAAAATTGCTTTACAGAACGATTTTTATTACTATTTATTTCACTGAGATAACTATTTTCAAAGCTAGAAATCATCGTTGTCTTTATTTAATGTATTACATTCAGCCAGTTCCTTACAGAAGACCTACACAGAGACCTTGGGTCCCTTTGACTGCTGTCAGACTACATTTCCTACAGACATTAACCAGGTAGTTAAAATTATTTTAGTATGGCTATGTCTTTCATTCTGAGATGTTCTCATCAAATATTGCTAAAAGCCTGATTCAAATGGTTTAGGTTTGTTCCCAGTAAAAAGAACCACACTGTTCCTCTGATCAACACTTTGAACAGATCACTAAGAGACCTGACAGAAATACTTGACCTTGTGAATTGTGTGTGGACAATTAATTATTCAACCTATACACATCAGGTGAACTAGTAAAGACCATTATTGTCACGTGTACTTTAGAATTATATATTTACCTGCATGTGGTATTTCCATCTACAAAGATACAATCCTTAGATCTCCCTTCCCTCTTTTTCTGTCTGTCTCCCCCAGGCAGTTTCATGAAGCTTTGATTAGTCCCTCTTTGGAAATCTGCCTTTTCCCCATAAGGAAAGGAATTTTAAATAAGAATAAAGTAAAAGAGAGTAAGAAGACATAAACATAAGGATAATGAGTAAAATTTACATTACATGTTCACAAATCCTCATATATTGAATTATCAGTTTCCCTGAAGAGAACTGTCTAATTGACTATCCTTTACATTAAAATAAAAATATTTGACCTCCTTATGAAATTAAAGTTATCTTTCATTAGTAAAAAATAATAATATTTTGTTATATTAATTAAATTTTATTACTTTATTTAGCTTTCAAAAATAATTTTCTTCTATGGCAGTAAGTGACACAGATTCCTCTTTATTGTGATCAAAAGCACTGCTTAAGTCATTACATATATTTTCTTTTCATTTTACCCCCCCTATTTTGCTTAAGTGTGTTTAAAATACAACCCCCTGTGTATCTTCTCCATTGATTTTATTTCTTAGTCATGCCCTGAATGCTTTCTTTAAAAAAAATAATCATGGTTTCAAAATGCCCTTTCAATAAAGTCTGATCTGCACTGATACTGCACTGACATAATGTCCTTGCTCTGGCCAGGACAGGCTTAATTTTTGCAGTAGCCAGGAGTGGGATGTGGCTGGGACCCTGGTGTTCTATACCACCTCACATCATCACTGGGAGAGGGGAAAAAGGACTCTCTTCCATGGAGAAGGGGTTCCTTCTGGTCTTGAAAACACAGTGGCAAGAGCCATCTGGTATTTGTTTATTGTCTTTTTTGCCTGTGAAGCATTCTATCTTTCTGTATACTTTTGTTATTAATATTGTTGCTCTAACTGTTCCTTTTCTTATCTCATTGCTCTATCCAGTAAATTATTCTTATCTCAGCCCAGGATCTTCACATTTTATGCCTCCAATTCTCAGCTCTATCCTGCCAGTGGGAAAAGGGAGGGGAAGGGGAAGCGAAACAGAGTTTTGTGTGTTTTGGGAGAGTTTTGGTGGGGGCACTGAGTTGGCGAATACCACTCCTAAATTATGACACTTAACTGTACTGGTTTAGAAGGGGCTTTTGAAAACTCTGTGTGGACCTGTATTACAGATTACATTTAATTTTTTTTCCTTAACCTCCTTTTAATGGAAGTTTCACAAAATATGGAGCAAGCCCTCAATGAGGCAATTACAGAGATAAATTCACCCAGCAATTTAGCTGTACTTATTTTTTGTGTCACAATGTTTTCTTCCTTCCTTCTTTCTTCCATCCCCCCTTTCCTCAAATGGTCCAGAATAAGGAAGTTTTCTTGCAGCTCGAAAAGCGACAAAAATTATTCTGGTAGTGTATCTCCTAGAGTCTTGATTTTCCAGATCTCCAACACAAATATGTGTATGCTGACTTTTCTGGTTGTGCCAAAGTGATTTGAGCTGGTTTAAACATTGAGATGTTAGGGTGTCTTGACATGGATAATTCTGATAGAAAAAAAATTTCTTCATTTTGGCATACCTACAAGAATAATAACCTCTGCCAGCAAGGCATGGTTGAACAGCTGTCAATGTGTTGAGGAGAGTAATATTTTCTTTCAACCCAACAGCAGCCAAGACAGCTTGTCAGAGTATATCTTAAAACAATAGACAACTTCTGAATAAAGAAATCACAGACAACTGAAAGTAGAAGTAATTAACTTCATTTTGGAGGAATCATCCTTTGTTAGCGCTAAAGATTATTTAAATTCAGATCATGGAATATTGCCTTAAGATTTTTAAAACACGACGATTAAATTGAATACTACTAAGATTGCCATGTTCTTTCCAGTACCAGAGAAAGAAATAAGAAGCATGGCAATGGTGGATTCACTCAGTCAAATACCCTGGCCCTGATAGTGACCACTATTGAACATTTGGCAAGAGAGCATAACAGATAAGCTTGCAGCATCAACTTCTTTGCTTCTAGCAACCCATGATTCAGAGACAAACTGTTACGTTTATCTCTGTGTTTAGCCTTCAGCGGAACTCTGTTCTACTAATATGAATAATTCCTTTCTGAGTCTATTTGTGCTTTTGGCATTCATCAACATCCCAAGGCAAAGAGTTCCACAGCTTAAATATATATCTACTTTTATATTAGTCTGCACCA
Source organism: Dicrurus megarhynchus (assembly GCA_013399195.1). Taxonomy (NCBI): domain Eukaryota; kingdom Metazoa; phylum Chordata; class Aves; order Passeriformes; family Dicruridae; genus Dicrurus; species Dicrurus megarhynchus. The sequence continues at coordinate 215,684 of VXAD01009316.1, forward strand.
AATAGTTTCCTTTGATGAATTCTTAATCACTCTAAGAAATTGTGAATAATCACTGTATATTCACTTCTCCTTATTAACTATGATTTTTGTGCCATTACCATTTGATTCTATGATTCATCCTTTTTTCAAAGTAAAGAATGTTAATTAATTTTTTCAATACATAAATTAATCCACAGCCGTGATAAGGCTTTTATCACTTTACCCATGCCTTTTTCTATTTCTACCAAATACTTCAGGGGGAAGAAGCAGAAATGTACAAAGTTCAGTTCAGATCCAGATAGTCTAGGGCTATATATGGTGTCGTGTTTTCCGCTTTATACCCTATTTTACTGTTAATAATTCCTGATCTAATCTCTAGGTTTTCCACAGAACATTGTTCAGTTTGTCATTAAACAATAAAAAATTAGTCAAAGAAAACCCTTCTGAACTGGAGTAGTTCTATTTAGAGTGCATCATATTTAGGATTGCTTTGTGTCTTACTTGATTTTATTTTTCCCTACGTGCACTCTTTACATTTCAACTACGACTTTATTTCCCACTCTAGCAATATTGTGAGTTCAGTTAAAATTAAATCTTTGTACCAACTCTTTATGGTCAGTCTTTATACATCTGGATATTTTTGTCCCATTGATATTCACAGCTTCACTAATGACACTTTACCCACATTATTTATAAATATTTTGAACACCCTAAATATCATAGAAGAGTATGATGGGATTTATTCCCTGTAATTGAACAATGACAAATGCTATCCTAGATTTACGTTATCTTTTCAAATCTACTCATGCAGTCACCCAAGAAGTTTTAATTCCCAGTTTATAGTATGATTAACATTAAATTAAATTGAAGGGTATAATTCATAGATTAAGCAAGAGAAATTCAGACCTACATGAGAGAAGTGTGAGATTACCAATTACAGTCAATGAAAAGCAAATCCTACAGTATAAAAGTACTTTTCATTTTATCCTAAACTAAACATTTATATGTGGTTCCACAGTATTGGGAGCACTTTTGTTTGCAATATCACTGAGTCCTTCAAAAAAATTTAGGAAATTTGAGCAAAAGAAAAGTTCTTTTTATATGACCCATCTTGAATCTTCCTTATTAGAAAGTATTTTTTATCAGATTTACTAATGTTTCAGCTTCTTTTATTCTTTATTAGGCTTTGTACTCATTTCCCTGATAGAAAAGGCTTGTCTATTGTTTTCCAGTTCTGAAAAAAAAAATTATATTTACCACATTTTGTTCTACTGAAATTAATTTGATTAAGTGATAGGTTATAACATTTGTAATTTGACATTTTTTTTTAGTTCTTCTGGGCTGTGGAGGAATACCTGACAATTTCTTATGATTCATCTTACCTTTTCAATCTAAAATATCATCTAATGATATGTTAGTCTGCAAAAATTTATTTAATTTTCCTCATTAAAAGAAAATTTCCAGGAAAAACCTCCCATAGCTCCTATGCAGTGAACACCAATGCAAATAATGCTTTTATTTCTCCTATTCTTATCTTTCTCAACTCTCTTGAACACTCCTGTTCCAACTTTCTTTTCTGTTGACCTAACAAAATTTTTGGCAGTCTTCCTTTTTAATTAATACTTTTCATGTATTTAGCAAGCTGTTTTTCAAAGTACTTCTTGGTCTGCTTTTTAATCATCTTATATTGACATTTGTATGAGCCAGCAGAGAGCCCAGAAAGGCAATTGCATCCTTGCTTGTATCAGAATTGGTGTGGCCAGCAGAACCAGAGCAGTGATTGATCCCCTGTACTCAGCACTGTGAGGTCACACCTTGAGTGCTGTGTCCAGTTCTGGCCTTTCACTGCCAGAAGGACATTGAGGTGCTGGAGTGAGTCCAGAGAAGAGTAACAGAGCTGTTGGAGGGGCTGGAGCACCAATTGTGTAAAGAGCAGCTGAGGGAGGTTGCAGTTGAGGTTGCTTAGCCTGGAGAAAAAGAGGCTCAGGGGAGACATTATCACTCTCCAGCACTACCTGAAAGGAGGCTGTAACAAGGTGAAGTTGGTCTTTGAGAGGGAATTTTTTGTGACCATAAACAATAAGACAGAACAAACAGGAATTTGTCAGAACTATGAAAACTTTCACTTGTGATCTGCCTGAGATTTCCATTTTTTGCTTCTCATGTCTCTAACAAGTAGGAAAAGCAAGTAAAAATAGAGACATCTCTCCAAGACCAGAGGGAGATACAGGACTGCATTTTCAGATCCACAAGCCATCCTATATTAAAGGAATCCCCATGATTGGGCCACATGAGGGCTAGGAACTGGCTCAGGGTACAGTGAAGATCTGTAGATAAAGAACAGATAAAGAACAGATAAAGAACATCACACATCATTAAGGAGTGATGGTTAAGCTAATGGCAGCCTTTGCAAATGAAAAAGTAAATTGAAGATATACCATGCCAGCATAACCTGACAGTAAAAAGCAGTAAAAAGAAGGGACTACAACAATGAGGAGAAAACACTCGTAAGTGTATTTATTATCATGAGTCATGTTCAGATGAACTCTTCAGTGAGGTCACATCAGGAGCTTAAAAATTTTAAAAATATATGTGGTACCTCAGATATCCAGGAATCTTGCTAACATCCATCCTAACGTGAAAATTTTCAAAGCAAAAAGGTTTAAGTATATCAAGTTTCTAATAGTCATAAAATAAATTTAAGGTCTTTATATTCCAGTGCAATCAGTGAGTCCTGTTTGGTTTTTTTCTTAAAAAAGAAACATTCAGCTGCTGTGTATGGACATGCTTCTGGAAAGGAGGCAAAGGCACAAAGATCAGTGAATGAGTGGTGTTATTGTAGTTACTCTGTAGTTCTGTATGTTGTATAGTACAAGTGTCATGTGTATTTCCTTGTAAGGAAAAAAGGTAGATATTTACTTCTCTTTTCCATGATAAACACTGATTTAAAAGTGTTGTTTGGGCTGTTTAAAAAAGCAACAGACAGGAATTCAGTATGCTGCTTACAAACCAGGATGTAATTTTTTTATAAGCAGGAGATACTTTTTAAATAACCTTTTGGCTAATTATCAATTTACACTACAAGAAAAAACATAAACAAAAAAATCTGTAACACATCTAAGCCCTGAATAAGCAGACAAATGAAAACTGGAGCTTTATTCTTTAATTCAATGTAACTTCTTAATTAAATTTATCTTTCCTATAATAATGTGGTATATTCAATCCTCCTTGCAATATCAATTCTGAATGCTATGCTGAAAAGGAAAGAGGTAAAATCATGCAGTTTACTGGTAATGAACTAACCCAACAAAGAATTTAAAATTTTATTTATAAATAAGTGTTCAAAACCAAATAGAGTCAAAGGATTCCCATTTGGGTTCCTTTTAATAACATTTTAATGCTTCTCCTCTTCCCCCAAGAAATACGGAATCCAGTCTTATATATAAAACAGTATATTAAGTATAGGGACCGATATATTCTTGGCCAGCTGTGGTGAGAAATCAATCCTACCTCTATTGTCCCTGTAATATATACTCTCAGAACAACTGTCAGGAAACATGACTTTCTCACAGAAACTCAGTTTTAGCAAAGCAAAAGCTGTCTCCAGTCTGTGAAATGAAGGCAAAATTCAACTCGTTGCTATTAAAAAATACTACATGCAAGTTCTACGTGTTTGTCTGTCTGAATAGGCCAATTAAATCTCAGGATTAAATTAAAGTATACCTACAGAGTCATGAAATTCTCATTTCATATTACTACTATATGAAAGTGAATGCAGCTCTAACAGATTATATGTGGTTGTTTCCTAGATTTCTCCAGAATGTCTTAAAACATGTCTAGGGAAAAAAAAAAACAAGGTTGAATTCTGGGTTGTTCTATTTGTGTACTTTGTAATACCAAACAAGTAAACCAAACAAGATAGCAAGCAGATAATAATAATTATAGCTAGATAATAGGTAATAGATATCAGATAATAATAGAAAGCAAAAATATTTAATCAGAAACAGATGTCAGGTAAGATCAGACCTTTACTCTGCTGACGTAGGTCCTTCATTCTATATATCCAAAACCATCCGGGGCAAAAAAATCTGGGTTTATTTTTGCAAACTCTCTCAGAAAATCAGAATATTTACCTAAAAATCATTCTGGCAGTCCCTACAGAAAATACACAGTGAAAACAGGAGGCAACATCGTTACAGTTCTCCAGTTGTTCAGAACATATTGTATATCTTTTATTATAAAGTATTCTGCAAATGATTCAGACACCATGAGTCCTTTCCCCTATTTCAGCTACATGAAAATGGTTTCTTTTTTTTTTTTTGTTTCCCTTTTCTATTACCTTTTGTGTCTTTCATTTGTGGAGCATTTTACATAACATTTTTGTCACTTCTGATAGCTGAGCTGCCAAAAACAAATCTTATGCTTGGTATTTTGTGTCCAGTACCTCACTGAATCTCTTCTATTGGGTGGTAGATTCTGCTCCTGAGTGACAAGAAGCTTTACATTATTTCTCCTTTGCTATTATGCTGCATACTAATTCAGTCTTATGTTCATTCCTAGATAGTTTCTTGGCAAAATCTCTCATCATAAATTTCTTGTCAGAAAAAACAGACTGGCCCAAGGCTTTTGGTAAATGACAGCAAAATTGTACTATGTATCATAATGGCTTGAAAATGTATTTGTAAACAATTGGATTTTCTTGTGTGGCATGTTTCTAGATACAACACCACCAGTTTTCTATCTGAAACACAATTCTGCATCAATCTTTCACAAGAGCAAATAATCAACACTAGACTAGAGCAAATGTAAAAGCACAGTTAGTGGAACTTTAATCTTATCATCTTAAAGAATCTGTACTCCCATAACTTTATAAACCCAGCTTCAAATCAAGTTTTTTAAACAGTAATGGTACTGTAACAATAGTACACTATGGCCAGAATTTTCTAGTTGCTAGATTTATTTTGAAGATAAATCAAATGCACTGAAAGAGTTTGCAAGTATAATTAGGTGACTATGATCTATGAAATCCTCTTTTATTTGAATATATTTTTTATATTTTAATAATTGTTTCTGCCTATATAATCCACTCAAAATATTATTTTGAAGTAAGTCAAACCATTATTCGTCTGCTGAATACATAGATAATTTACAACCATATTAAATCTGTAAGTCAATAAAACCAGTTTTTTCCAGACATCTTTCTGGTACTCCATTTATTCCAGAACCTTGATACTCAGTTTTAGAGATCACTGGTCTGAGATTTCTTTCACTAACCTCCCTTTCTCTGTTTCCTTCTCTCCATATGGTTTTATACAGTATGGCAGCTTGAGCAATGGATAATGCAATGCTTTTGCAATTTCCAAAACTGCTCTCAAAAGAGGCAATTATTAACCATTCTTTTTTCAAAGTCCTAGAAGTTGCAAGTAATTGTACACTTGCATATGGAAGATGATGTTCATCTGTGATTGAAGTCTTAGGAGAACTAAGGAGCAATTTTAAAATCACACATGATCGGGTGAAATCAATATTATGCAAAGGAAGCAATCTTTGCTGAGTATGGATAGCAAACTGATTTGATTTGCCATGTTGTGATTGGTTTTGATTTGGTGTTGCTTTTTTCTCTCCTTTTCATTCAATTACCATTCTACAACCTGCTTTGATTATGAAAGGTTTTTCCACATTCTTATCAAAGATGTAGCACTTCAACCATGCAATAAAGGTGTGAAAGTGTGAATTTCAATAATATAAGACTGCAAATGCTAATGATAAACTGTTTGCATGATTTCAGGCATATCAAGCTTAATAAAAGTTCCATTAGAGTTAAACAAAATGATCACATCTAGGGAAATGGTCGTGCAACAAAATTAATTATGTGTACTCAAAACACCAAAGCAGGTTCTGAATTACACTTGAAAGGAATTAAGTCAAGTAAAGAGTCTAACAAAGAAAAAACCAAAAATACTGGCAGAATACTTTTCCTCTCCTGGAATTTTTAAAAAGACTTGACTTCATTGGTCTTATCAGCCTTCAAACCTGGACTCTCACAGTAGATTTTTATTTAAGGGCTGTTTGGGGTGTTGGATAAGTTAAAGGTGGGCTTTTGTTTCAACTTTTTTTAATTGGTTGGATGATTTGGTTTTTTCTCCACAACCTCTTTTCTGTGCAGATTTTGAAGAAGCTGGAGAGAAGAACAAAATGTATACAAACACACTTCAGTGTCTGCCTGAGTACGACATTTGATTTTGTGTACTTCAGCAACCTCTCCAGGACGTAAATTCATCAGTTTGATGATGCTTTCCATTCTATATTTTGTGTCAGTTAGTGTGTTATCTACTTTCAAACCAGACATGATTTCATCAATACAACTCATTGAGAGGCATCCTTTTTCCCATGGAAGCTAAATATTACTTTGGCATATATTTTACAATCTTTATGTATTTGCATACTTTTTATTTACAGCACTGCTTAGGTGTTTCCACCACTAATCTTTTGTAATGATCAGAGCTACAGACTACCTACAGCTCTACTGCTAGATTTTTGTTGTCTTTCTTATACACAAGGTGAATCACTCTGTGAATTATGTAGTGTAGCAGACAAGGCTGAAAGAACTGTCCTTCTCATTACATCGACCTGAAATGCACTATGAATTCTAGATTAAGAATTTTCAGTTCTCTACTCATATGAATTGCTGACCAGTTCCTTTCAAACAGTAAAATATGCCTCTTGAAACTTAAAGCACCAAAGAATAAATGCTGGCAGACTAAAGTGCTGTTTTTAACAGCACTAAATTTTCTTCTTTTGTAAAGTCTGATTAACTGATGCAGATTTTATATTCTTGAAGTGTTTTAAATTTACTGAAGAATAACATTAATTTCCATTTTCTAAATACTTTTTTTTCTTTTTAATGCAATGAATACAGAACCAGTACATCTTCCCATGCCACTGAAACATGGTTAATGCCAGGGCTTAGCAAGAGTAGACTCTAGTGGGAGCCTTGATGGCACTTAGCCTGACTATCAACATCTCTGACTGAATACCAGGGTTTTCTAATTAGAATAGTTTTCATTAATACTCTCTACATTTCAAGCATTTTAATGCATGTCATTATTATCCAAATCATCTGTGCCATTAGCATTTCCTTTCTTGCTGAAATTATCTTTTTTATACCAGGCAAGAAAAATTCTTGTACACATTCTTTACCCAAACCATATTGTTTAATGGGCATAATTTCTGTTTTCTTGTAAAAAATGTGTGTAAAGAGGTTTTGCTGTTGGCTTGACTAGCAGGTGTATTGTTCTTATGCCAGTGGTCAAATAGAAGTTGGATCTCATGAAAACAGGATAAGATCAAACCAGAAACACACCAGGGAAACAAGACATAATATATGATCTCTCTGTGAAGGCTCTGCTCACTTACCTATGAACATTTTTGGTCCTTAAGGATTAACTCTTTAGTATTTACACAAATAAATCTAAATAATAAATACAGATGGTTGATCCAACTCCAGATAGATATCTGAGACATCTATGTATATGCTAGTTCTCTGGTCACACTTTATATTTAGTAAAGAGAACCAGAAACCTCTAGAGTGTGAGCAACCTCATCTTACAGTGGATGTCATCCAAAGTGCTTACTTCTCTCTTGACTGAAAATTAAATTCAGAATGTGTTGGTCCAAATCTGGAGTTACATATGGAAATCTAAGATTAAATGCGATGAATTCATTCAAACTTAGCAGAAAAGTTCTTCAGAATAGGGGTTTTTTTTCTTCGTGCATATTGTAAATATCCTCTCTGAACACTTTGGGGAAAAAACCGTCCACCGAGAGTTAATCTTTTTCTTCATTGCAATATAGACTCACAAATGTATGCTCAGGACAAATTTATAATGGTTAAACTTTAATGAACTAATTACCCTTACAATACTTCCCTCTTTGGAAATGTAGTTTCTAGACCATTACTTGACAGATGATTACACAATACCACTTTCCTTGTGTTCTGAGATATAGCTTAGCAAGCTTGCTAAAAGAAATCACCAAAACTATTTGAAGAATTTTGTTAGTTCTGCAACTTTCTTGCAAAATATCAATTCTAATACATTTATTTTACAAGATACTAGCTTAAAAATAGTTCTGTTATTTTAAATTTCATTTTTTATTTCAAAATAACTTTTCAATTTTAAGCATAAATGATGGTAGCAGTCAAAAAAGACTATAACAGAAACACATCCTAGTGAATCCACTAGCACAGATTAACAAGGAAAGTTAACCTTGCTGTCTTGAGACATTTTTCTCATTTCTTGTTTCTCAATATGTATCCATATTTTGGCACTATCCTAATTCTTTAATTTGGAATAAAATTTTTTATTTTTTTTCTTAGTCTTGGTTGATTCAAAGTGACATTTTATGCAAAAAATAGGCATTTTAAAGTTAATTTATTATTCACTATGCAAATTCTTTCCCTACTGCTTCAAACACGAGAATCATTTGATAGTTCTTTGTAAACAAAGAAGTAAACTGTCACTTATCAAAGGCTTTGCCTCAGATAAATACTGCCTGAGTAACATGGAAAAAGAATACAGTACCCACATAAAAAATTTCATACACACTAATTACACAGTTCTTCCATAAATATGTGGTGTTCCCAGGCTGGAACACTTAGTAATCTTCCTTTGTAAAAACTTTGTAAAAGAGAAAATGGAAGTCCTCCTTCCTAAAATAGAAATTGGAGATGTTGAGATCATGTTCTTAGATGAGACAGTTTTAATACTCTAAATTTGATTGCTGAACTTGGGTGATACATTTAAAAGTATTTTTTACACTAAATATCCAATATTTGACATATAAATGAAAGCCATTAGATTGTCTGCAAGGTTGTCTAAAATTCAGTTCAAAATAATTCCATGTAGGGAAATCTCAAAACTCAGTAACAGTAACCACCACACTTCCCATCCAGTTACTCTGGGTTCACTGAAGACAGACTGGCTTCATTTGCTCAAGGATGAATACATTTACTTTAAATATTTTTTTAAAAGCCCAGTAAATGTTTTACATTTTTCATGCTGAAGATATTGTGTATTTGATTGTCGCTGCCCCGGCTGGCTGGCCCAGGCACACGAGTGAGAGAGGCTTCGGCGCTTCGCTCAGGAACTCAGTCAGAGGCTGGAGCTGTTATGCAGAGATTGTTTATTCTAATGTTATCTATAGCTGCGGTGCCCTGCACAGTCGCAGGTTCACCTTGCAGGAGAAAAGTAGCGTAGAACTGACTCCCGGCTGGGCGTAGCAGAACTTTTATACCCCTTTTCAAGTCCNTGATTTCTCAGGAAATCAAATCTTTAGAGAGAGAGAGTCTATACAGAAGGAAAATACAGACAGTTGAATATGCAAAGTGCATCCTGCAGATTTTGCTCTGGTTGAACCTTTTCTCCGGCCAGATGACTGAGCAGGATCTTGTTTTTTCTTGGTTGTGTTATGTACCTTTGTGTCACCGAGCAGTGGAGCACAGAGACCACATCGCATTTACCTACACAAAATGTGTTTGCTACGTGTTCTCTCCTAGCAAACTGATATCAGCTGGCCACTGGTGCTGGCTTTCCTTGCAAGGAGAGCACACATAGCTGATAACTATGCACAACCTAAAGGAAATAATATTTACTGAAAAAATTCCTTGCATTTTCTAATTGCTGATCTTTCAAAATGCTAAAGGAATCATATGTCTTTTTATATTACAATATTTTCACTTTTACTTCAGGCCTCAAAGAATTAAGATATAAGCAAAGGAATAAGCATCATTCCTGAATTCATAATTATTTATAATTTTTTAGAAGCATGACAGGAGTAAAATATCTTTCACAATTTCCTGAGCTTTAGCAGAAGGTCAAGATCAATTTTTTGTTGTAATGACTTTTTTTTCTCATTTTAATTATTCTGGGAGGACTTACATGGTAGTAACTCGTTCTCATTCCTTTCTCCTTGATTGTCTGTAAAATGAAGATTGATTACTCTAGATCAAGCAATTTTTTTTTGAAGAGGAATGATACAGTAAGAATTAATATGACAAAAAAATTGTGCTTAAAGAAAAATTCTGTAGTACATGCTGATACTGTCTGAAGAAGATAATCTTTCTGATGCAATCATTGCCATATCTTCCTATAAAAATTTCATTAAAATGTGATACAGTGATTCCAATAGATGAAATGTGAAACCAAACACTGACAAAAACAAAAATATGTATAGAAGGGAATTTTTATCATAGTGTTTTTTCTACAGTTTGTTTATATATTAAGAATATATTTGTTCATTCTCTCCAAATCCTTTTCCTGAACTACTTCCTCAGTTTCCATCAGTTTCTTATAATCATTTGTGGTAATACCTACTACTTCAACGCTCATTTAAAAGGAAAATTATGTCTGAAAGTTTTAAAACCATGGACTTAGAAGAAACTAAATTTCTTGTAAACATGGGGAAAGAAAAACTCTATGCAATGAAAATTTAATATGAAATAATGTAGCCAACTTTCTCACTGACCTCTCTTTGTTCATTACACAAAATAAAGAAACTACTGTCCTTTTATTTGGGACAATAAAGAAATCACTCTAAAGCCTATAAAATAAATGCCACTGTAAATGTTTACATTTTCATGAGCAACAAGTAAACAAAAATAAACTTGTTTTCAGAGAGACAAGAAAATAGTGCATCCAGCTACCTCACAGAAATCATAGGACAGTTTTTGCAGATAACTCCAAAACTGCTACACTGTTTTCTTGGGGATATGCCAAGGAATCAAATGCTAAAAGCTGGAAAGGATTTGTGCAGCTTAACATATGCCCTTTATCATGGCCAATAAAGACTTCTGGGTGACCTCAGGTGCTGCCCCTTCTTAAAAAAAAAAAAAAAAAAAAAAGCATTGCAGGGAATCATGGCAAACAAAGACTGGTTTATTTCATTATGACCTAAGGCTATTCAAAAATAACTCCCAAGGTGACCTCTTACAACTCAGTGGAAATGATCCGCAAGATCTGCACTAAAATATTCGTCATTCACTTTAGCAGAAGCAAAACTATTTCTGCTTAAGTGCAAAGCTCAATGACTAGTGTAATATTGTAATTTATCAAGGAAATATACAGTTGCTTACTCCAGGGCCAAATTTATCAGCCTTTGTCATAGATAGTTTACTAAATCCTTTTGTGCTAAAAGCCCCGTGACATATCTTGTATTTAAAAGAGCTTATCAATTAGTTCTGTATAAAAGAGTCCTTCAAATTGTTTTCCTTAATTCTGTAGTTCAGTATTATCCTTCCATTTTAGGTACCAACCATCCCTTTTCAGCTACACACTGAAAACATGAAGAACTTCCAAAAACACTCTTCTCAATTATGTTACTTTTCAGCTCTTAGTTATTACTTTCATAGAAAATCAAGATTATTTTTAATTTAAAAATTCAGAGAAAATATAATGGGAATATTTAGAAATAAATGAATATTAATGTAAAATGTTTCTGCTGCTGAAATTTCTTAAGAACTCAGATGGGCAGAAATTGAGAACAAACTACTGTTTGTTCCTGTTTATTCTCACAGTCTTTTATGTCTCCCACAAACTTATTTACTCTGACTAGTTCAGAAAATACCGTGCATCAAGTAGCAAGGGAAAAACAGCAAGGTGGATTTACTACATCATTTTACCTTCTGTCCTCTGCTTCTTGTTTCTTCTTTGCCTGTGCTTTCTCAAGGGAACAAAATTCCTTCAAAAAAAAAAAAAAAAAAAAAAAAAAAAAAAAAAAAAAAAAAAAAAAAAAAAAAAAAATCAAGGGAAATTATTATGTTTCTCATTCAGCATTATTGGAAACAGATGTCTGTAGTTGTCTGATCACACTTTTGGTGATTTTAAAAGTACTTGAAACTTTTAATTCTTTCCCAACTTCATCAGTAAATTCACACTTTGCTGGGCCATGGCTTTGCTTAACATTCAAGAACAATCACCTGAACAACTTCACCTACCTATGTCAATGGGTTTTAAGCTAACCTATTATGCTAGCCCTGGAAATACAGGGTTTGAAAGGTCATTATTCTAGATTACCTGTTTACAACTGAAATGGCGATATTTGGGTCATTTAAACTTCTTTGGATGTAAACACTTTCTTCTCAGAGGACTGTGAAGATGCTGTGTTAAACATGTAGTAGCCTTGGGTGATGAAGTATTTTACTGCAGTATATGACCCTTATGTGAAAAAATACTAAAGAGTTCTTAAACTTCATTTTGACAAGAAAAAACAGATGGGAATGAAACATACAATGAAATGTGATTTTTCTTCAAACAAACAATACATGTGCACTACAAAAAAAAATATCTTTCTATATAGTGTTTAAAATGTCCTGAAAAAATTACAGCCAAATTACTGGCAGCTACAGTGCATGAGAACAGCTATAAATCAACTTCACTACTGTATATCAATTTATATTTAGTAGTAACTTCTAACTCACTGTGGATTTAATAGACACTTTTATGATATATTCACACTGCAACAACAAAACAGTGCTGTTCCTCTACACAATATCTAAGGAAGAAATGAAACTGATTAATTGGCCCCGTGGCAGTAGACATCACTAATTTATATGTTATACACCCTGTGTGAATCTACATTATTCTATTTTTCCTGTGGTTGCATTAATCAGTGGAATAGAGCAAGAAGCAGGATAAAATGATAAAAAGAGAGCTCAGTTTAATGCTTAAATATTTTGCCTCAACTCTATTATCATGAATGTTCATTATATGTTAAATATTTTATAAATGCTTAAATTGTGAAGAAATTCATTTAAACTTTTTATCATATGAGTCCATATTTTATGCCTGTAGAAGGATGTTCTGCCTGGAACCCAGTAAAACAACTCAAACAATGCACTATTTGCAAAGCTCTCAGGGGTGGACAAAGATGTGGTGTCCTGGTGCTTTTGGTGTTGAATTCTGCTAAAACCAGGCTGACTCATCAACCCCAAAGCCAATCACCCTGATTGTGAGGTGAAGGTGTGGCAGATATGGTAAAGTATCCTTATCTAAAAATGCTAAGATGACACACCTGAGCTGGAGACATATCTGACAGTCAATCACTTTATAGTATAAAAGTCCAGTTCCACCTTCAAACAACAGGTTCTTCTAACATATCCCCTCTTGATGTGTGTGGAAATTCCTCCCTTGCATGGGGACAATCCTCAAGTTACTCCTCAAGGCTAAGTGAAAGAGTTGCCCATAGTTATTGGTATGAGTGAGTAACATAAATCTGTACTTAATTATTGTGGGTTTTTGTTGCTGGCTTTGATAGAGTATACTATACTATACTATACTATACTATACTATACTATACTATACTATACTATACTATACTATACTATACTATACTATACTATACTATACTATACTATACTATACTATACTATACTATACTATACTATACTATACTATACTATACTATACTATACTATACTATACTATACTATACTATACTATACTATACTATACTATACTATACTATACTATACTATACTATACTATACTATACTATACTATACTATACTATACTATACTATACTATACTATACTATACTATACTATACTATACTATACTATACTATACTATACTATACTATACTATACTATACTATACTATACTATACTATACTATACTATACTATACTATACTATACTATACTATACTATACTATACTATACTATACTATACTATACTATACTATACTATACTATACTATACTATACTATACTATACTATACTATACTATACTATACTATACTATACTATACTATACTATACTATACTATACTATACTATACTATACTATACTATACTATACTATACTATACTATACTATACTATACTATACTATACTATACTAGCAGGTTTAGCTTCTATACAGTGTCATAAATAATTCTGATTAAGATCTTTTTGTCTAATCATTTATCATAATAACTCATTCATTTTTATATAAATATATCTGGTTCTCCATCCTTAATCATGCAGGACAAAGCTGTACAAAGGTGCAATCATTGGATTCAGCTGCGCCAAGGTTCCTCTCTGAGGAGGAGTTTAGAAAGCAATAGGGTCCTTTCTGGACCTCGTGAGTCAAGAGAGGTTCTCTAATAAACTTTGTTTGAAGCTCCCACTCCATCCGTTGACAATGCCTTGTTCAAAGTGCAGTTGAATTTCAGTTCCTATGCTGCATGATATTCAAACAATTTTTTCTTTTTTTTATAGTGGGAAGCTCGGTGAACAATTACAAAAATTGAATACTTTACCTATATGTTTTCTTACTCCAAAGTAAGATGTTCTGAAAAATTTTCACATCTAGTCTTTTCTTTCCTGCTTTATACTTCACCTCACCTCAGAGAATATTCCTTGTACTTCAGTGTAGAGTTAATTAGATCTGGTCTTACCTTGAAGCAAGAAAATTACTTGCATGGCTGCATGCAGGTTTCAGTTGCAGACATCAAGGAGATTGAAAGCAGAAATCTGTTAATTCTCAGGAATTATGACATTAAGACATAATTATCAAAACTTGAAAAAATGCTATGTATTCCATGACTGTGTTTGGTACATAGTAAAGATCATAAGGAAGACAAAAGGAACAACAAAAAACAAAATAAAAGGAAGAATATAGAAGAAAGGCATGACAGTTAAGAAAAAAATTGCTGTTTGCTATAAAAGTGCAACAGTTACTAGGTTCACTAAATAATTATAAATTTATCTTAAGAAAATTATTATTCTGTTTTATAAAGGGAGTGTTAGAAACGCCACAGAGTAAAATGCAAGGGATGAAACATTTTGAACTTTAGAAGAAAAACACAAAGATACTTAAGTACCTAATTCCCATTGATTTCCTTGATGCCTAATACTTTTTGGATCTGATCCCAGATTTTTAGCTCAGAAGTATGCTCATTTTGTGGAGCTCTGCTATACCCATGTTTGTATTTCACCATTCTTAAGTGATTAAGGAAGGATGATTTGAGCATAATTTAGAGAAATTGCAATCATGGTTTCTAATACGTGTGCATGTCCCAACACTTAAGGCACTTATTTGATACCTCCTGAGGGTGTAGCAGTAAGGCAATAACCTTTTCTGCCTGGGACCTACTTCTTCACTAATGGTCCTGGAAATTATGTACTGGAAAGCTACTCTGACAACTCTACATTGCTGTGGGAATTTCCCATACAAAAGCATTTCTCAGAAAAACAGTTGCTCTAACTTCCCGGCTTCATTCTAATGTAACACAGAGGCAAACAATTATGTTGACCCAAGGATACAACTGGTTTAAAAATCTTTATGAACTAAAAATATTTATGAACTATGAATTTGAAAAGAAAATTTTAACTTTTCTAAATCAGTGACATGCATTACTTGTTTCTGAGGTGGAGTGCTATATAAATTTTTGTAGGAACACCTCTGTTCTTTTTATAGTGATATGAATTTAATCCCTGAAATTTCATATTAAAATGTCTTTAATGTTCACTGCTTATTTTACATCATATGGATAAAAATGCCCTTAGCTGCATAATAAAGAACTGAAAATATGCTAATAGGGCTGACACATTAACAGAGTGAAAACAGAAGAGAGTTTTGATTGGAAATGCTCTTTCTCAAAAGGCAGTATCAAATCATAAATATACCATTCAGTGGGCAGCTTATACCCAAGGCCTGATGATGAGATCTTGATGTCCCTAATGCTCTCAGCTCTCAATGTTCTACTAATAAGGAATTGATTAACGAGCAGAAGCACTTAAGCAGATAATTTTATTAGATGACTTATTAAGAAAAAGTTTCTTTCTTCTCTTGAAAACAATAATCAGTAGTTATTCTATGAAACAGTGCAGAATGACACAATCCATTTACAGAATCATGATCATGCAGTAAACTGATATACTGTGTAATTAAAGAAATTTTAAATAAATATGCAGTATTGAAATATGTGCTTAAAAGTAACATTTCCATTTCCCAGGTAAGTGCAAAGTAAGAAAAATAATATTCAAAGAGGTGCCTGTAAAGAGTGATTTATAGAAATATGGGCATTGACCTAATATCGTACCCAACTGAGACGGACAAAGACTCTCTAACAAAGTTAGAAAGTGGATGTTTATTTCAGCCTTGGGCAACTGCATGGGATAGCTCCCTAATACACAGTGCAAAGTCACAAAGCACTACAAGGTCTATTTATCTACCAAGGTTCAAAATATTCAGAATACAAATACATATTTATAACATTAACACCTCCCACTCCCTGCTTCGTACAGTAATTAGCTGAAAAATCATTAAGCATGCAGAGTTAGTTCCTTGAAATGGGTCAGTGGTCCCGTGATTTGAGGAGAGGTCATCAATGATGAAGTAACCCTCATCTACCTCACTTTGACCTTTCTACCTTTCTGGTTTTTGACAATACATATTGCTCTTGGAGGACCTCCAGTCCCTCCCTTCACCCTCTCTGAATAGGTTTTCAAATGAATAATTAGTAATTGTCTACATTTCTTTAGATCATAAGCACAAGCGCAGCTGAACAAATATAAGGTAGCAAGCAATCAGTTACTTGAATCCTAAAAACTTATTCCAGGCCTTACTCTCTAGGCAATCATTAATTCTCTTAATTAACTCCAGCTGGGCTTGCTTATTAGGTCTATTTTAAATAATTTCAGCAAAGCTAACCTTAACCAAAATCCTAATGTTTTGATGTTTAAAATTCTATGTTTCAAGAGGAAACCCCAAAATAAAAATAACACAAAAGTATATGAAAAGACACTAAAGCTGAGAGAAGGGTTTGAAGATCCAAATGACTTATGCAGGAGCAGAAGAGACAACAAACCTTGGTAGTGATGACTGGGGACAATGGCATAGTTACTTCCAGAACGGCTTCTACAGCTACCTAGGAGGGACAGTTTCTGCTATCTCTTACAAAATGAACACATTCATTTTATTTATTTATGTTTATAACCTATTCTTTTTTCAATTTTAAATCCTAGTCATCGTGCCAAATGGTAGGAAAGAGAGTTAGGCAGTGAGCCATGAGAGTAGCAGTCCTGAGCAAGCACATGAAGAGGAAGGAAGGGAGGAGTGGGGTATCCTCAGAAAGACCTCTGCTATTTTTGGCATACTAAGTTGTATAACCTCTTTCATCAAATATTGAGCAGGCTACCTCTTAAAAAATAGCCTTGTTTCTGGACACTATTATTCCTATTATAATTTTGTCTGAGACTAAATTTGGTATTTTGTTGTTGTAGGTTTTTTTTGTGGTTGTTTTCATAAAAGCAAGACTTTTCTCAACCAAAGGAAGAAAACCAAAATTCTGGGAATTATTTTGTTGCCTTTTGACTAGTTAGAGTTAAAAAGAAATTAAATCACGAATGTGAAACACTAGCCATCCCTAAAGTCTAATTATACACATTTAGAAACATTAATCTCTGAATGGTTAAAATTTGAATAACTTTAAAAGTAAAACTGCCCTTCAAAATAAAATATTATCTCTACAAAAAAAAAAAAAAAGAGAACAAAAATATTTTGCAACAAAAAACATTAGAGTGTAATATTTCCTGATAAAATTTGTAGTAGCACTAGTTTTTTAAGAGATTTCTATATTTTATTAAATAGAGATGGGTTCTTGGGACTGATCCCTTACTGTGCTCTGTTGACATTTATCTCATTAAAATGTGCTATATCACTTACACAAGAAAGAAGTAGGGAAGATCAAAAGTCTGAAGAAAACAAGATGCACAGGCTCAGTGTCTGGAGGCCGTCTTTTTTTTGTTGTAATAAACATTTCTGCAGCCTTTACTTATTGTAGAACTTTTATATTTCAAAACCCACATAAATCTCTCAAGTATGATCTGTGTGTTTTCACACGTCCTATGATTTGTTTTATTTTGACCTTTGAGTTTAAACAAATGTGCATTAAATATGTATCTTGGAAATATCAAGTTACTTTTATTTTTCTTCAGTATTTAAGGCCATGAACACCATGAATTTTGAATACATCTAAAGTCAAATTCTGTGTTCTTATCAATAACCTCATATTTAGTGAAAATATTGGAACAATAGCTCAATCAAGTTGTTAATAACAGGATTTGGGGGAATATTTTCCTGCACATTTTTTCTCTATGCATTATTTTGTATTATGCCAACAAGAGTAAACATTCCCTTTAAAATGTTAAAATTAAGAGAAAAATACATTTTCACAATGTGAAGATTCATCATAGGAGACATGCTACTGAGCAAAAGAATACATTCATTGCATATGTGTAACTGTCTAGTGCTTCCTCCTCTAAAATAATCCTCACACTATTTTTTTTCGTTTGCTCTTTCAAATCTGCTTTGACAATCTGCTAAAGAATGACATAAGTTTTCAAATTACTGAAAGCATATCCTTAACAGCAATTGCTGCTTGGATACAAAAATGTATCTTTTATCTACAAAACAATTATTTGGTGATTAGTTTGGCAGAATAAAAGGAAATGTGCTTTCCTTGCTTCATTTAAAGCAAGATGAGAGTTTTTTTTCCAGAGTTGATGAGATGGGCTAAAACATACAGATTTGCTGCAGAGCAGATAAGCTATCCCCATCTCCTTGAAGTCAAGGATCTTGCATAAGAGTAGGAAGATACTCTTACAAAAATATTATTATTTTATGTTGGAAGTGATACGAGCATCCTAAGATGATATAACAAAACAGCCTTGTGTGTCATTCTGTGGTACAGTTTTTTGTTGTGGCTGTGCAGTGGGTTAATCACAAACAATGGAAATAAACATACAGAGTGTAGATACCTCAGAAATCTTGCTCTTATTCTGATGTATGGAATTCTGACCTGATCTTTCCTTAGGAATATGAAAAATTTTTTGAGCAGGGTAAAAAACTATTTTAGAGTTATGGAGTTAGAATAGTTAAGTCATTTCAATCTGTTATATAAGCAGAACTAAAGCAAGACTGGAGGAAAATTCGAAGTAAATAAACTAATCAATGAGTCGAAGAAGAAAAATAGTGTGCAGAATTAATAAACATGATGTTTATTATCATGTTTCCCATTTCCACCAGTATGGACTTATAGAAGGAAAAAAGAAATAGAACAGGTTAGAAAAAAACCATACTTTAAAAAATAGCAATTTAAAATGAATAGTTTATTGTAGAGGTATTAGATGTGATGACACATGAGGATGGATGACAAAGGTCCCTATAAAAGCAGTTAGAAAGTTTATATACATGGTTTTTCCTAACAGTGTTTGTGTTTAGACTTTTATTCATCTTGTCTAACATCAATTTCCTAAAATTTAGGCCCTTTAATTTAGTCACTTGCACTTCTCCAAGATTAATGGAGAGAGATAAGTATCTCCAGAGGGTGATCCATTCCATTTTTCTTTGACGTTTTTCTAGCTTTTCTCTGACCCTGAAGGAGATCTCAATTGAAAATCACTGTTTGGCTTTTATGTTAGACTAATTGCTGAGCTTTTACCTTAGGTATGTGATTTCCTAAAGGACAGATTATTTGAATTAATTGCAGGGAGCGAATACTCTAAAACAATATTTTTGTAATTTCTTCTGTTTTTCTACTGATTTTGAAGTATGTTTTAAGACATTGGCTTGACCAAAACAAAACTATTTATTATCACTTTTAAGTGCAAGGGTGAAAAATATGGAGAAGATTCACAGTTGCTCTGAACGATGCCATAAGTCTGAAGAAGGGCATTGAGACAAATAACTTATATCAAGACTACAGGGAGAGGTTGTGGAAGATGATAATTTCTCTTCTTCCACGGACTTTATGGGATAGTTTGCTTTGCACCCAAACTCTGACTCAGATACCTTTTCTCTTCTAGGCCTTATCTAGTTTGGATTTTTGAAAAACTATAAATTTTAATGTGTTTTTCTGGGTGGTGGGATATTGATGGATACAGCGCTTATGGATGGATTTCTGAATTTGAGACAGCTCTTTATTATAGCAGTCTGCTTAGCTAAGAAATTTATGTTTTGTATTTATGTTTTATCTGGGTACAACTTTAATGTTATAAAATACCTCCGAGTGGTACACTTAAAATAATGTAAAAGTTTGATACCAAGAATAAAATTAGAAAATTCTTCCTCTTTCATGGGATTTTTTTTAATTAAATGAAGATTCAATTATACACTCCTTGGATTTTATTTGGTCTTTTTTTTTACTGAACATTTGTTATGGTTAGCATACAGATGCAGGTGTCAGAACAGTTGCATATGATTCAAAACATAACAGTATTGTATTTGTAGACATAGGTAGAAGAAAAGAAATCACTGACTGGATGGAACATCCTCCATGTAGAAATGAAAAATATTTTGGACCAGTAGCAGCTGTTAAAATGGCAATATTTATCCACATACAGCATTTACCCAGAATTCCCACAGAAAAGTATCTTTCTTTCTCCAAGATTAGAGAAATAATACAATGAATGTCAAATATTTCAAAAGTTGTATTCTAATTGTGTTGTAGCACACCAAAATAAGCACTAGCTTTGAGATAGGGTATCATCCATTTAAAATATTATCTGATTCTTCTTCTATTTCATTCTGTTCTGGGTGGCTGATTTTTTTCCACCAAATATGTATCCATCTGTGTACCAGAGATAAAAGATGAAAGCAATAGTCAATATAAATACAGGCATGTTTTCCATTAGACTGAGCTACATCCACAAAACAAGAAAATGTCCATCATTTTGTTCTTTGTTAGGATTTATATTACCTTTATAACTTAGGACTTTGAAAAGACTAGAGAAGAGATTTCTTTTTCTAGAACTACATGAAATATCAAGTAGCTTTTTCAACAAACTTTCTCAGAGATGTTCTAATATTAAGTGAACCACAGCAGCTTACAGTGAGCCTTTGACATAAAGGAAAAACCATAAATGTTGAAGGACACACTTCCATTTACAGAGTCCGACATTTAAGGAGATATGTAAACTCCAAGATTATTAATCTGAATAAGGAATTAGTCCAAATTTCTGTTGTTTATGTAAGAGCATATGCCTTTAATGTGATTTCAGGATTTTTTTAGGCAGAATCTTTACATTCTGAGAAATGACTGGTGGCTGATGTAACATTCTGTAGTCATATTAGGTAAGAAAGGTGAAAGAGGCAGAATTTTTCACAAGTCCAAAAGAGTAAAATATTCAGGTGTCCTAAGAGAGTTACAAATCTAATTTACATTTTTAGAAATACTTGAAAAACCTGTGGGCTCAGATGTGTAATTATGCCATGGTAAATTGACAAATAATCACTTCTCAGAAGAGCCTGGGCAATCTCTTTCTTTGTGGCTTTCATTAACACACTTGGTTTGGGTCTCCAGCGGGCTGAGATTTTTACTAACAGAAGAAAAGTTAATATATTGGGATTTCTGAGTCCCAAGTCCTATTTCAAGCTTCTCCCCACCATTTATGTCATATTTGAAAATAGGATCCAGGCTCCTAACTTTTTTAGTAACCCTTGAAAATGTTGCAGTTTTGCTTGTTTGTTGTGAGTTATTTGTTGTTGGTTTGGGGTTTTTTTACCATGTGCTATGCCTTTCCTTTATATACTCTCTAATTGTTTACATTGGGATAAAATGAGATCCAAAGGATGCTGTTATCATCCCTTTTACATTTTCTCTTCCTTAGTTTATTCTTTACATTATTCTCATATATACCACTTAGAAATATTTTTTTGGTGTGTGCACATGTAAGAGCACACACAAACCAGCATACAGGTTGACAAATTGATTAAAATACCTGTTAGCCAGACAAAACCATTAAATAAATCCATCTGGGGTACTTTTTCTTCTTTTTTTCTACAGCATTACCCTGACAGCAATGATTTAAAGCTACAAATTAACATTTAGTGTAATAATCAATAGCAATTGTTTTATTTCTTCTTCTTTTAAAAACTGATTTCAATTATAATTTTACAGCTCATCTTTCCTGGCCTCCTGTTCCCAAAAAGAGCTTGCAGCTGCTGTGCCTAGCCAGCAAGTCATGCTACTGAATGTCTGTGGAGTGCATCAGCACAAAATATAAATTCAAGATTAGGTAAGAAAGCCTCAATTTTCTATTCACTCCAGTTTTCACCACTTTCAGAAAGCATACTAGGCAAATCCCTTTTTATAGCCCAGGGTTTTGTTCAGTTTTGCCATTATTATTTAGAGTATGATGATCTGTTCTTTCTACTGAATATCAATTCCCTATTCAAGGGCATAGAATATTCAAATTTGTGTTGCAGACCAAACAGAAGTAAATCAATTAAGGAGGAAAATAGGGGGGAAATCAGTATAGAAATCTAGCCACTACACTAATTTCCCCTAATTGAGCATTTTGCACATTCAGAACCTTTGTGGCCACATTCACACACACCTCTAAACCACTTATCCCAACACTTGGTACTGCAGAATTGCTTTTTCTTCAATTTCCCAAGAAAGAGACTCTCTGTACCAGAAATTATTTTATTTCTTTCACAAGAAATCTGCTGCTGCACTAGTTGAAGATGTTGCCCCAATCCAAGAGGACTCCTAAGTGAATTCAGAGTAAAGGGTACGGCTGAAGAAATTGTTTTATAAGGCCTAGCAGGCACATGAATCATTTAGATTATATACGGATGGAATTGCATAACCACCTCCAGTAAATTTTCCCTTTTTCTTCCAAGCCACTAAGCTTTTTCTACCACATGATGTGATTGTATAAGAAGCCTCCCACTTTCCCACTCCCCTAAATATTTCCCATTTTGGCAATGGATAGAGTAAGCTCTTAAAGGGGCATGTAATTATATCTGTAGGGAAGAAGACAGGAATATTGGACTTGATTTACTGTGGCTTCTCATTTAATTTAGAATTAAACAGGATTTAGTCAGCAAAGCATTAGGCAGAACTGAAATCTGCACTGAAGATTATCTTTTTTTTGTCTTTAGTAACCTAATCTATGTGGCAAATTGAAAAAGTGGATGTTTGTTAAAATTTAGAAAAAAAACTTAGAAAATTATTTAGTGTCCAAACTAAATGTTGTTTTACAACAACAAGATCTGAAGCCATTTTCCTGCTAGGTAATTTATTTAAAAATACAGTTTTGTTTTGTTTTTAAAATTTCCTTTTTGAATACTTATTCACTACTTTCTTGATTTGGGACCTGGTTGTGGGAGTATCATGAGCCAGAGTGGAATAATCCAGACAAGTGAATTCTAATACCCTGCCCTGTGGGTTTCTGCAGAGGCACAGTAATGAGAGCGGACCACACTGTGCTGACTCCCTGAAATAATTGGCATTCAGCATTGACAGCATACTTTGATCACAAAGTAGCATGAATTTATTTAGAGTTCCAAGATACATAGACTCTACTGTCCCCATACTATTTTCAAGGAGAAACTGTTTAGACACCATTTCTTAACCCAGAGAAACTATTTGAACTACATTTGGAGTAGTGCCCATTAAGTCACTTCAAAATCAAATGAATTATTTGTTTCAGGTAGTGATTGTGCAAAAGCTGTCAGCCTTCTGGGATAGGCCAGGCTTATCAGTGTGCTTTTAACATACTACTTTTACCAGGATATTTGAATGTCCTGGACACCACAGAAAGGAAATATGTTGTCTGGAAGCCACTCCATGTTCACATCTCTTTAAGAGCAGTGTGGAGAGGCATAGCAATTCCTATTTCTCATCTATTTGCTATCATTCCCTAACTTTCATGTACAATGTAGTGCTCCCTGTCTCCTTTTTCTCCTGGACAATTTGAATCACATTCTTCAATGTATTTGGTATTAATATAACTCACCATTGTGGCCAACACCTGGCATGGGCAAAGCCCTTTGATCAGTGATGTTTTCAGTGTTAACATTTCCTGACCACATTTCATTTGTTCCTGTTCTCAATCAACTTTATTTCACATCTATCCAATAATCTAAGAACAAGGCATCTTGGGAGGGGAGAGGGATTCCCTTAAATCACGCACAAAAATATTGTTACTTTGCTCATTTCAAACCCTAAAGCTGCTAAATTTGTTTTCCAGAAAGTTGTTTAGATTGATCTGCATGGAAGAGGCTGGATTTATACAGATGGCAGTGAGTCTGTGAGTATGGCAGCCTGCACTCCTCATGGTCTGTTTACCTGCTCTACTGGTGAGGAGTCTGAAATTATTTTCCTCTGCGTTTTCACTTTATTTAAGAAAGGATTAAAAAAGTGTAGAGTGTGTGAGTCTGTATGTTCTGGGGGCTGAGGTGAATGCAGCACACAATTGTGTTCCAATAAACCAAAATGACTGGAAGATGAAATATAGCCATATCAGCCTTGACACTGTTTTTTAATAGATGTTATGTTTCATTTCATCTCTATTATATTAATCTCTTCATTCCCATAAATGTTATATTTATCTGTCCCTGAGAGCAATTCAGACACATTTCTTAATCACTCAGAAGTTCAAAAATATTATTGATCTCATATAAAAACTCTCCTGAGGCACTGCATGAAACAACCTTCCAAAGTAGGAGATATATAATATTCTTCATGGTGGATGGCAGGTGCTTTGTGGACTTGAATTCACACAAAATATTTAGGAAGGGGATGAATACCTTTCAAACCAAGTCACCTTCTGGAGAAATTATTAGACAACTAATTCTTTAGCAGAATCATTAAACATTTATTGGCTTTGGCTTGCAGCATCCAAGCAAACACTGTTTTCAGTTTCCTTCCTGTAATGTTTGCACCCAGCCTTATTTTGTTCAATAGAAGCTCAGAATTTGATCAAATTCATACAAAATGCAGGTTGATTTAATTTGTCTTTGAATTTAGCTACTCTCGGCATCTGGTGTATTATAAGATGAATATAAAGAGTTCTTGCTGTTAAAAATTAAAATAAGATATAATCAAAAGTTTTGAATGTAGATGGCTTTTATAATACTCCTTCAACACTCCTTTCAGTGAGTTTATGCCTTTTTTTTCTGAAAAAACCCTGCCGTACTGAATGAGAACAGATGGAAATAATAATGTCTACTCTCCCGTCTTTGGGACCTTTTTTAGGAGGTGATAGGTTATCTATAAGAAATGCACAATAATTTTCAGTGCCTATAAAAGTAAATCAGTTTAGAAATAAATATCTAATTTTAAAACTCTTAGATCAGAGCAGACAACTTCTGTGTTAAGAATGCTTTCACAACTTAAAAAAAAGTCTAACTGCTTTGCTAAGGGCGTTACAAAGTATGTACAATGTGTCCACTGAATGGGAATTTATACAACGGTTCAAAACATAGTTTAAAATACAGATAGCCTTCTGATATTTTAATGGCTCTTGTTAAAAGATATTTTCCTACATCATAGCACTTGATCTGATTTATTTAGATCAGATAAATTATTATTGTAATTTCAATTCACTTTTATAAATTAAAAATGCTTGCATGTTTTTCATAAAGTTAAATTAGTAAGGTAAAATTAGAGCTGAAAAAATAATTCATAACAGTTAATTTATTTGACAGACTTTACTTTTTTGTTGTTGTTTGAAGATTCTCCTCTCACAGATAATACAAAGCACACATCTTCCATGAATAATTATTGAAGTACAGATAAGCCTAGAGCAGTTTTTCAAAACCTTTCATATTTAAAGTTCATCATGTGTTGGTTAATTTCAATTACACCTTTGGGTTGCCTGCTACTGTCTTTGGGACATGCATTGCAAAAGCATTGCTTTGGCTATTACCAAATTGTAAATCTAATGTTAAAGGATCAAAAGCAGAAATGCACTTTGCCTGCTTTATGCTGCTCCAGTTTCAACTGAGTGGTGAAAGTCATGTTAATGTGACTGCATATAAGGCAACATGAAAAAACATTTTTCAAATCTAGTTCTGATTATTATAAAGTAGTTGTGATTAGAAATATGCTTTATTTGAAATTTACTTTTCACCCCATACCACTAGTAATTTAAAAAAAATTTTTAAAATATTTAAAAAAAAATACTCCTATTGAAGCAATCATGAAAGCAATAGACTTTTATACAATTAAGGTTTTGGGAATTGTTAAAACTGACAATTTTTTCTTAATGCGTTACTGATCTTTCTACACAGTTGCGATCACACCTTCCTAAACAGAATATTTTCTGTAACATCATGAACAAACTTTGCTACTGTTCTCTTTTGTTGCAATTTAATAAGTTTTTAACCATTTTAGACCTCATTGCTTTGAGCCTCAGATGAACACCAGCAGAGAGATTCGGTTTTCTTTGTGGCAAACCACACCAGGATGACTGATCCCAAAGAGTAACAGCCATTACGTTTTTGCTGGGATAATTTTCAGCTGGATCTGTTCCCTGAATAATTCACTGGATAGACAGTGAAATGGTTGTTGCAGTACAGAAAGCGGAAAAAGCAGGGGTGGGAGCGAGTGAATGTCGGTGAAAGATGAGGCCGCTTCTTTCATTTAACAGCACTGCTTTACACCAGTTGTTCTCTGGGCCTCAATATCTAGTCAAGACTGTTTCCTTTTCTAGCAAATGGATTTTACTTACAGTACAAGTTATATCTTGTAAGTCTTGATATGGACTTTATATGAAAAAATAAAACCATTCTAAATGATCTGAGAACCTAGCCATTGAATATTAGAGCAGAATAAGTCATCCTTTAATTATTAATCAGTTTAGCCTCCTCTATACGAGAATGAAAAGCTTAGTGGCTTCTGTCTGAGATGCCAACTGTCTCTTTTGAAGCTTATGTTTGTAAAATAATAAAACCTTCACTTCCTGCACCTTTTGGTTGAGTTGCAAGAGATCAGCCTTTAGAACTCTTAATAGTGTAAACAGAAAGGCTGTGACACACATTTGCAGCTGTAGTAACGTCCATATCCAAAGGATTTTGTAGGTGGATACAAAAACATAAAGGAGTTGGTGTTTCTGTGACTACCAGGGTTCCCAGGGGTCATGTTCAGTGATTAATGAGGTATTTAGTTGCCAATGGCTCCAGTGAGAATCTAGTCTATAAAAAATGCATTAGCAACAAAAAATGAATTATAAATTGCAATTAATTTTCCACTTTTGTTTGATTTTTAGAGCAATTTTAAGTTGGTGTCTGTTTATATTTCAAGCCAATTACTGACTAACACTTTCCTTTAATTGCAGCATTTTGGAGGCAGCTGAAAGGAATCCAAGCATAATAGTTTAAGTCATTGTTTTGTTTAAAATAAACCTGACATCATGAAATTGGTCTCAAATGAGTAATGTTGAAATTGATGAAGAATTAGAAAGGGTGGGCATCTTGTGTGAAAGTAGAAATGTTATGCAGGTTGGTAGTATTTATCTGGTAATATCAGAGTTTATCTGGTTACACATTAGAAGACCAATGAATACTTACTCAACTTCCTTATACATCAAAAAGCAAAGAAAGTCTTGGGAGGTGGACTTAAACAACTGATTTTTGGATAGGTAAAATTAAGTTTAATTCAGCATAATGTGATGTTAATTATTTCTGACTACAAAATATAAATCAGATAAAAATTTTCTTTCTGTTTACTACCAGGTTCTACCTGAGCTTTTTAAATCTTAAAATTTGATATTTTGATGATACTTTTATTCCTATTTCTTCTTGGTTTATCTTTTTCTGTATAGTTCTCATACCATTCTTCTGCACTCCATATTAAACTAGTTAAATTTCTTAAAAGGAAATAAATTTACAGTTGAATATACTGTATCTAAAACATTTCAAGGGGAAAATTCTGGATTTGTACCGTATGTCTGCTCAAATTGATAGAAAAACAGCAAAGTTAAGTTGTAGATTGTGTATTCATTCTAAGCAAATACATGAATGCAGATATGGTGCCCAGACAAGGGTCTGTACCATCAGTTTCCTGTCTCTTTATCTAATCCAATAAGCAGGTAACTGTTTCTCCAAAAGAGAACTTGAAAAAAATTAATGCAAATTCAATAATAATGGAAAAATTTCACCTGAAGGAGATGAAAGAGTAGGGAGATACACTCCAAATTCCTCTGTTCAAATCAGATGCTTAGCAACAGAATAGTATCTTCATTGGAGTGAAAGAACAGAGGTTTTAATTATCTTAGATTGATTTTCTTTTCAGGAGATTCTAAGCCCTATTTTAGCAAAAATAAATCTCAAGACTTTTTTCTCACCTGATGAAACTCTTGAGGTTTTGGCTTAGCCAGATACCTTTTGGGAGTCATAATTGCTGTCAGCAAGTGAGTCACAGGGCTTGTTGAAGCTAATGGGTTCGTCAAACAGTTTCAGGCTGAATGAAAGAAACTATTAAGTCTTCTTATGTATCAAAGATAGCTGGAAGCAATAAAATAATCATCCAAGGCAAATAGCAGATCAGAGTTAGTTTGAACACAGGCTTTGGACATATGAGTTGATTAATTTATGTTAGTTCCAGTTGTCCTAATTTTTAACATAGTGAGCATATGACAAATGTAAAAAGTTATGTCACACTTTCTGGGTAAACGAGAACTAAGCATCCTGTTTTTAAAAGCCCATTTCTTATTTATGCAGCTGACATAGTGTAATCTGTGTAATATTTAATGCTCTAAATGTTGCCTGTCTATATATCCATGAGCCTGATTGAGTGTGATACTTAGCTGTTTGAAGTTGCAGACATTAGGCATCTGAATGGCAAAAAGATGAGGTTTAGATGTCAGAAGCTGGGAAAGACCTGAAGAAGTAACTGTCAATGTCAGTGTTCGGAGGTGCAATTTGTTGGGTAAACAGTTTTCTGCCTTGCAGACTGTGAAGCAAAGAAATTATCTTTTATTTCTGTTGCAATTGGGTAAAGAGTAATTGGGTTCCTATTCCTGTTGCATATAAACAAACATACATATGCAGGGAATACATCTCTGGGATGTAGCACAATCATTCTCCCAGCAGAAGCAATCCTTGCTGCCAGCTGTTCAGACCAGCTTGGTAATCTATCTACAAAGCTGCAGCCAACTGCAGATTTTTTCCTTGCCTGCTGATTTTTACTATTCACTTCTCTCTCCAAACCCCTTAATGGCAAACCTTTACCACTCTTCTAAACTTAATTTTCCAAGACCGTTTCTTTCAAGGCCCTGCACAACTGCTGGAATAGACTTCAATAGACTCACTTAGGTAAGCAAGCATTGCTTATCTTGAGTAAAGCTTGAAGAGTCTGGCCAGAACAGAACAGCAGGGTTTGTTTTTTTTCTATAGCCAACTTTGCTGTTGTACATTAAGTAGTCTTCTCTGACCCCTTTTCATTAGCAGATCTTTTTCTCCTGACAGATAGCTTTGAGTCTTTCCACAGCCTGCGTTAAGGGCAGACAAGTATTCATTGCACTCACACATCAAGTTCCTAATACACAGGAACACACAATATGTAACCACAAAACAGACAGTGACTGACACATTCAATGCTCTGCTGTGTATGTATGTTCATGTATTGATTTATTTATTAGTAATATCAATATCTTTGCTCCTTCATAGTTTTGCTCCCTGGAACATAGCGGAAACTTGAGTATATATAGTTTCAAGCTCCATCAGACAGAAAATTCAATACTCTAAAGCAAACAATAGTCCATATTCATTTTCTATTTCCTGACATTGCTATAACTGCTGCAGAAATACAAGTAACTGAGCCGAAGAACTTTATGTATACTGATTTGTTGATGGAATCACAAAATTTTACTTGGTCATAAGATTGTGCCCTTTGCACAACCGGGTTTAGCATTGCAGTTATTCACTTCCCATTAAGAAGCCTCTCATGGGCTCCAAAGTCTCTTCACACATGTGATACCAAACCAGTGATTATATAAACAGACATTTCGGTTGGTTCGTTGTTTTTAAAAATAAATTATACGACTGAAAGTCTAGATAATGAAAATATGTATATTTCTTCAAAAACACTGTTTTGACTCTACCATTGCAGTTGGAATGGCTAAGATAAAAGACAGTAACTGAATATTTCCTGAGTTCATCAATTTCTTAAGGAGGAAGAGAATGATGAAAGGCTAAACTTGTTTTACATTCATTTCATACTGAAGAAACAGAGATAATAAAATTATGATAATCTCCTTGAACACACTAAACATTTGTTTCCATAATGAACATACCTCTAATTCAAGTAAAAGCCCCTATATGTAGGCTCCTAAAAGTAACATTTGCAGTTTTAGCATCTGTATCTTGCTGACAAATGAAAATGTTCCCTCAGACTTGGGATATTTTTTGACCTCCGGAGGAGCCTCTCCACTGATAAGAGCAAAATAATGTAGAAGAGCTTTTGAATTTGTTGCACCTACAGAAACTCACTGAAATTCAGTGTGACTATGTTTTCTGCAGAACTATTTATCATGCTTACAAACATTTCTCATCTTCCTACTCTGTTTATTTCTTTAAGATTAGGGAGAAGGAGAAAAATCTCAAGCAATGAGTTATATTCTTCTCCACATTCTTGTTTCTGAATCTACTTCCTCTCTTTTCTGATTTTTAATTTCTTGTCTTTTCTTCTCCACACTATGCCAGAAATGCTTCTATCTGATAGCACAGCATTTTACCTCAATCAAAATAAGTTGAGGTTTTTTTCAGAATTTTTGCCCTTTTAACACAAGAAAAAAGAGTCACTTTTATGGCCTCCTATGAGTTTGCAGTTGATTTAATGATGCTAATTGTTAGCTGGCTATATTAGAAAGGTTGTTTGTTTTGTGGAATTTTCTCCCTAGTTTCCCATTAAAGGCAATTTCTCACTTACTCTTAGTATTGCAACCACAGAGGTATATATAAATTTATGCCAGCTAGCTATTAACTGAATGATAATTGAGAAAAAAAAAGTGTATATAAAAACAATGTAGATTTCCCATTCTTATCCAGGAACCTCTATCAGTTAACTAACTAGTCTGATACTAATACCTTTCTCCTAATACTCAATAAACAGTATTGCAAGCATCATGCACATCTTGTGACAGGGATAGGTTTGAAATTTTCAGACTATTGTAACAGTCTGCAGACTGGAGTATCTTTGTATCTTCTTTGGGATGTAAAAATGGAAAAGTACCCTATCTTCTTTTTATGTTCCCTCTCCATTAGGCGGCCACTGCTGTTGGTTTTCTGGCCTGTTTTCTTAGGCTAAGTAGGCTATAAAACCTGTCAACCTCAGATGAGCTTATTGTTGCATTAGGTTGCATTTGAAGCTATACCTTTGCTATCAGCATGAATTTTCCCAGTACATAAAACCTGCATTTAATCAAAAGAATTAGTTTTCATGTATCAGGAACCAAAACAGACTTTCATTTAAATCGCTTTTTAAGTTCCCAGTGTCTGAAGAAGAGGGAATATTGCACCACTTTTTAATAAGTTTAAAAAGGAAGACCCTGGGAACTGCTGACCAGTCATCCTAATCTCAGTGCCCCGTAAGAACATGGAACAGATTCTCCTGGAAGATATGTCAAAACATATGGAAGAAAGGGAGGTGGCTCCCTCCACCAGGGGAAAATGGTGACTCATTATTCTAGTGGCCTTCTACAATAAAGTGACTACATCAAAGGGAAGAGTCACATGGACTTCTGTAAGGCCTTTGATGTAGTCCCCCACAACATTCTTGCCACTAAATTGGTGAGCTGTTGGTTTGATGGATGAACTGTTAGATGAGTAAGGAGTTGGCTGGATGGCCACATGCAAAGAGTTATAGTCAATTACTCAATGTTGAAGCCAAAACAAACATGCAGTGGTCTTTCAAGAGTGATGAACTGATACTACTTAATACCTTCAGCAGTGGCAGGGATAGTGGGACTGAGTGTCCCCCTCAGCAAGTTTGCTGATGACACCAAGATGAGTTGTGCAGCTCATTCACTTAAGGGAAAGGATGTCAGAGGGATCTTGACATGTTTGAGAAATGAGTCTGTGTGAACTCTCATGGAGTTCAGCAAGGCCAAGTGCAAGGTCCTATACCCGGTCTGGGCCAATGTCCAATATTAATACAGACTGGAGAATGAATGGATCGGTTGTAACCCTGCAGAGAAAAACTTGGGGATACTGATGGATGAGCCAAAACTGTGCGCTTGCAACCCAGGAAGTCAATCATGTCCTGGGCTGCATCACCAGAAGAGTGGCCAGCAGGTCAAGGCGGGTGATTTTGCCACTCTACTCTGCTTTGGTGAGTCCCCACGTGGAGTACTGCACCCTCTCTGGGGTCCCCAGTACAAGAAAGACACAGGCCTATTAGAATGGGGCAGAGGAGGGCCACAAAAATGTTCAGAGGGCTGGAACTTTTCTCCAGCTAGGAAAGGCAGAGAGGGAGGGAGATGCCTGGAGAAGATTCTGGAGTAAGATTGTTGCAACCTTTCAGCACGTAGAGCAGTTTTCTAAGTCTGCAGTGGCAGAACAAAGGACAATGGTTTTAAACTGAAAGAGGGTAGATTTAGTTTGGACATACAAAGGTAATTATTACAATGAGGGTAAGTGAGTTGCTGGGATAGGTTGCCCAGAGATGTTGTGGGTGTCCCATCATTTGAAATGTTCCAGATCATGTTGGATTGTTGGCTTTGAACAACCTGATCTAGTGAAAGACATCTGTGCCCATGAAAAGGGTGCTGGACTAGGTGACTTTAAAGGGCCTTTCCAACAAAAACAATGATTCTACTACTCCAAGATTATTTTTCTACAAAGTTAAGGGGCTACTT
This sequence comes from Dicrurus megarhynchus, assembly GCA_013399195.1. Taxonomy (NCBI): domain Eukaryota; kingdom Metazoa; phylum Chordata; class Aves; order Passeriformes; family Dicruridae; genus Dicrurus; species Dicrurus megarhynchus. The sequence goes on from VXAD01009316.1 coordinate 248,297, forward strand.
TGTTGTAAATTCATGTATAATTTAAAAAAAAAAAAAAAAACAACCTGAAAAAACCTCTAAAACAGGAAAATTAATTTTGTAAAATATGCATTTTTGGCTCTGGTATTGGTGTTACTTTCATTGTATGTTGATCCATTACTGGAGCTCTATTGATATAAGACTGAAACAGTGAAAGCCCCTAATTAAGAATCAAAGTGGGCTCAGCCACAAATTACCAGGAAAGGGTGTTCCTGTCCCATGAGGAGCTGACTTCCTATGAGCTTTCCTACATCTCAGTAACTTACCATGTCCCTCTAGCTCAGCAGCAATTTACAATAGGAAAAGGGATTTTGGTAGTAAAAAGAATAACAGACTATTACTGAAATTCAATTTTGTAGGTTCAAAGCAAATTCCAAAAAGTAGGATCACAACAGAGGTTGCAGGTAGGTGTCAGAATTAATAAAGGAAATCATGAATCTGGAAGCCATTACCACAAAAGAACATACAGCAATGTAGTTTTTTCTGTACTTTTAAATATGGCTGCATTTTGCTGGCTTTTTATTTTGTTATTGCTGCTTACTTAGCCATTTCTATGCTATCAACTATGATAGTGCCTTGTTTCTAACCATTTCAGTTGTTGGCCATTCAAAGAAAACCCTGTGGTCCAGACCAGCCACTGTGTTTGAGCTCTGAATGAAAAACCTTATGTAGTTCAATTCAAAATTATCACATATTTTTTAGTAATTTATCCATATATTATTCAGAAATATTTGATGAGGTGAACCCAAGAAGTCTCCTCCCACAAGCCCACAGTTCCAGAACTGCCCTACTGATCACGTAGGTTAGATGGCATCAGGTGACATGGTATGGTAGGGATGGGGGACAGTCTTCTTAACTGTGGGAATAAGTAACAGGCAATCCAATGTGATCTCAGTCTACACATTCCAAGCGTTTAATCAGGGAGCCTGGAATGAGAAGAGCCACTCAAAGGGTGGCAATGAAACACACTAACTGCTGAAGTTGTGTGATTCAGACAAATAGGGGAGTATTTTATATTCTCCTTCATTAGAACTTTAAAGCTGAGTCAAGAGCCATCGTATTCCAGTGAACACAATAGCTGGATTAGATAGTTAGCAGATACTTAATTAGAAAGCAGCATTAATTTTGAGCAACTCTGATGAGTCAGCTGCCTGTACACTACTGCACTTTGAAAGTAATCCGGATTTGGAATCAATACCTAACTGTTCAGGAACCTTCTGCATATATCTGTAGAAATATAAATAGTTAAGTGTGTGTGTGCATGCATTTGTATATATGTATGTAATCTGAATTAAATGTCACTTGGAGGAATTTGTACTCTCATAGTCTTGGACTTCATAGAGGTTCATGAATCACAAATTTGCTTGAGAATTAATCTTGCAGTAGTGAGTGAAGAGAAAATAGACAAGCAGGGAAAGCTCACATTAAGTGAAACTGGCATTACAAAGCATGAACTAGTGCATCTCCATGATAGAATATAGAAGTAATTTCACATCAGGATCATATGAATAATTAATTCACCTTTCATTCAAGAACATACTCTGAACTGAAAATGTATGTGAAGTGTTATGTTACCTTTACTTAAAAACACTTTTTTGTTGGCATGATTGAACTACTGAAGTCTAAAAAGAGAGAATGCCTCTACTATTAATCTTTAATAAGCCATGCCAAATTGGAGAGCTGCATACAATGATGCTAGTTTAGAAAAGCTGTGACTGAAATTTGATTAATGCTGACAAAGAAACTCACTTTCCATTGCCAAAAGTAATATATTTTTTTGTCTGTGTTGCAATACATGTAACTTGGTTTCATGATCGCTTTACAACACGATGTATTGCAATGACCTCAATAGTCTCAGAACTGATTTTATAAATGGAGTACAAAACCACTCTTTTCATTAATCATAGTTGCAAGTAATATTTTGTGCTAATTTTCAACTTGCCTGAAAGAAACTGAGACCTAGAGTAATCAACGTGAAAAAAGATCCATCCAAATGCAAGAAATACTAATTTTTATTGGTACATTAATAAAATAAATACAGAATCATGCATTCTGTATTGAAAATTTTAATGTAACCTTATTTATCTGCACTTAGTAGACACCAGAAATGTGTTGGTAGAAAAATAATAAAGCACTGTTTATTCAATTATGATCAGATACTTTTTCTGCCTATGTTTATATATTTGCCTATATATGTTTATATAGAAATGTTTTAATATATTACAGGGAAAAGGAATTATTCATGACAGATAATGTATGAAGACAGGAAGAAGAGTACTAAAGTAAAGACACTGGGCACAACTGTCATTTTAGTTAATTTGTTCAAGTAAGGCATTGTATTAGGCAAAAGGTTTGGATTCAGGAGCCCTATAACTGCTTTCCTCTGTAATTTGGGCATATCACCTATTTTGTACTCATGTTTCCTCTTTCAGTTCTTTAAGCACAAATCAATTGCTATTTGACAGTTACACAGTTCCTTAATACAGAAGAAAGACATATCTCTTCATCTAGATAGATTCCAAATGTTAATCACAGCCAAGTTTCATGTTATTTTGCTGATTTTTATACTCTAGTTCACTCCTCTGAAGCCTCTGAAGAGAAAAAAAGGTTGGGTCTTACAATTTTTTTCTCTTCAAACTGATTATTCAATTTGTTCCAGCAAAGTTATTGGGAGGGATAAACTGGTCTTCTGTAGGCAGCAATAATTGAAAGTAAACATTGAACAGGAACTAAAATAAGAAAGAAAAAAAAGGGGCACAAAAACAACATACTTGCTGCAAATGAATAATTATTTCTAGAGCCTTGAATTTATCTTTGTACACCCTTCATTGTTATTGTACGGTATGTTTTTTTCATTTCTTCTTCAAATAATAAAACTATTTTACGCAACCTTGCACTGAAATTTATCCTCCCTGAATAAAAAAAAATGTTTTTAAGAGAACACATTCTATAGGCAGGCTTGAACCCCCAAAATTTGTCAGTATTATCTATGTTATGGTGATCCTTTGATGTGAAATTACCAAAGATGGAAAATAAGGAAAAATCTGCCTATCGGAATCTGAAATCTCTACTGAAAAAACTGAACTTCAGAGGTTTCAGATGGTTTGGTGAGTTCCCTGCCCTTCTCTTCCCACTATTTATACGGAACATTTCAAATTATATTTAATACTAGAACACAGAGCTGTAATGCAGGCATACAACATGAAAACATGTATATTTTAATAAACTTAGTGAAAAACATGTTGGATAACAAAATAGGTGCCATGATATTAATTTGAGGAATGAACTAAAAAAACTGAGGTCCTGTGAGTAAGAAACCCAGGTTTCCATGACAAAAGGCTGAAGATAAGCTTTAGAAAAATATATCGCTTTTACCTGTAGGAATTCACTACACGCTCTTGTAAAGAGTCCTTTTCCAGCCCTCTCTTGTAGCTCCCATGAGGTACTGGAAGGCTGCTGTAAGATCTCCCCAGAGACTTCTCTACTTCAGCCTGAGCAACCCCAATTCTCTTAGCCTGTCTTCACAGGAGAGGTGCTCCAGCCCTTGGATCATCTTGGTGGTTCTCCTCTGGACTTTTTTCAACAGGTCCACATCCTTATGCTGGGGGCCCCAGATCTGGACACAGGATTCCAGGTGGAGTTGCATGAGAGCAGAGTTGAGGGAGAGAATAGCCCTGGAAACTGAAGAATAGAGAAACAAAGAACCAAAGACATCCTAGATGAACTGAACCCAAAACTCTGGTCCTGGACTAAGTACCACAAGGCTAGAAGAGCTGTGCTGACCTACCAGCCTTTTTCCTGGAATGCTTTGTGTCCCCTGCGGGACAGTAAAGTTGTATGAGGAACCACTGTGGTGACCTGTGCAAACTTCTCCTTAGGCAGAATGAATGAAAAGAAAAAAAATCCACTAAATCACCAAAGAAACTGCCATCTGCTTGTCTTGAATGTTTTCTCTACTTCTGACTAGAGTTTTTAGTGGCAAAACCAGCCCTGGTATGTCATCTAAGCTTTACAGACAATGTAGAAAACTAAAAGAAATGTTTGTAAAACATTACATTCATTATGCACGAGTGAATAAGTACTGATTTATTGGTATTCTGTAACAATATTTCAATGTCTTATGAAAGGTTGTAGCAAAAGGTGAAAAGACTACCACAAATGAAATTGATGCACTTTTAGAGCAAAGATATAAAGGAAGACAGGAAATTAGCATATTTTGAATTTTCCATAAAAGCACTAGGCAGTAACTGTGAGAATGTTCTTTAATGACTTTACCATAGGCTACAAGAAACATTTTTTATTATCTCCAATACATTTAAAATAAGTGTAAAGCTTTTTATTTAAACTAACATAAAGTAAATATAGAGTTTTAAATTCAAATTAATTTTATTTCAAATAGATATTTTAATTGATTCTGTGATAGCGTTATGCCTCCTGCCATAGGCAAATGTATTAGGCACAATATATTAGCATTATGGAAATCTGGTCTCTGCCTCATGAAACAGACAACCTATATCCTATTCTGTACCTTCAGTGCTCCTGTATGACCATTCTACAGCCTCTGGGGTCCTTACACTGTTTTCATCAGAAAACATAATACTCAGTTTAAACCTAATCAAAGGTGGTCAAATCTGAGCTTGCTTTTTCCTGCAAGATCTCCATACCCCCTGTTTAGATATTAACCTGTACTGGTGATAGAAACATGGACATTGCCACTCAGACCCACAAACCAGGCTCGCCTAGGCTTCTTCTATTCCTTTCCTGTGCATATCCACTCCCAGATCCTGCTCTAACTTCCGCCTTTTCCTGACTGGGTCTTTTTCATGAAAAAGAAGTTCAAACCTTTTCTTGTCTTTAGGATCCATTGCAGCTCTACCCTTTTGCTGTTCTGTCTCTCATCTCTGTCACCATCATTGCCACATTTACCAAATTTTTGTTCATCTTTCTTCTTCCAATACTCTATCCTGGTTATAAATACCTTTCCTATTACCTAAAGTCCTCTGGATACTATAAGTAGCTATGACTTTTAAGCCACTTATTTTTCAAATTCTTAGTTTTAAGAACAACCCTATTGAACTCATAGGGATTACTTTGATTTTAGAATTTTTTTTAATAATTTTTGAGAATCGCTAGTCTCTTAGTTTGCTTTTCACTGTAACATCATACAATGGATGATATTCGAAATATATCATGCTTTTCAAATCTTTAAAGAGAAGGTCATCATGCTTCTGAGGAAAAAAAATCCAAGAACAATAATGTATCTTGGTAGTTTTCATTTAAAAGACAATACAATTTATCCTAAGCTTGCAGTAATTATCTATTAGTTTTGTTTCCCCCATTTTACTTTATTTTTGCTCAAATATTTGGTGTTTTGTACTTTTTCTTCAATTTTTATCTTTTCAGATATCATCTCATATAGACACCCTACAGAGATCACTTAGAAACACAACATAATCATTAATACAATTAGTCATGGATTGAAAGGTATGATATCTTTTCATTTGTTGTCTGTATTCAAACAGATAGCATCATCATGATGATCTTGAGGATGATAAATGAAAGCTAAGGTGTGTTTTCCAGCCATCTTATTTTGATTGAAAGATAACATCACCTATGCTTAATAGATGTATTTATGCGAACATAGGGATACCAATGTGGGCAAAAAAAAGGAAACCGGAAATATGATAATGTACTCAGGAAAAAGAAAAGAAAGAAAATTAAAACTCAAGCAATCAATCTACACTGAAAATTCTGCCCCAGGCAATGTCTGTGTTCACAGACCGTGAACCTCTAGTTTTCTTTCAAAACAACACCATACAGTGTAAGGATAAGTACTTTGAAATGAAAAAGCAGTGTTTTTTCCCAGAATCTAAGAAGAAATGAGAGTGTTTCTAGAACAACTCAGAGAAAAAAAAAGAAATTAGATGAAGATGTCTACATTAAAAGAAATCCTGCTATTTCAAGACAAGTCAGGTATTACTGACTACTAACTCTACGTGATATAACTATATAGAGAGTAGTACCCCTTGGATAGTTAGATCATCTGATAAAAGTCATGATGCATTATCATCTATCAAATTTTAAGTGAAAAAAACCCAATGTATAACATAGCATAATAAAATAACATTAAAAAATAAATGAAATCAATAGAAAACTGGTTTCAGACAAGAAAACTATAAGAAAAAGTATAAGAGTATAATTATAAAAAGAGGAGGGAAATAAACAAAAACTTGAAAGAAATACACTAAGTGTATCAGAGTTAATCACCACGTGTGGGTTAACACCAGCTGGCAGCTACACACCATGCAGCTGTCTGCTTACCACCACATCACCCCATGGAGATGAGGAGGAGAACCAGAAGGGCAAAAATGAGAAAACTCAAGGCTTGAGATAAAGACTAAGTAGTAGGTAATGCAAAAGCCTCACACACAAGCAAAGCAAAACAAGGAATTCATTCACCACTTCCCAAGGGCAGGCAGGTGTTCAGGCATCCCCAGGAAGGCAGGGCACCATCATGGTGACTTAGGAAGACAAGCACTGTAACTGCCAACACGCCTTCTTCCCCTAGCTTTTATTGCTGTGCATGATGCCATATGGTAGAGAAAATCCCTTGGCACAACTGGGGACAGCTGTCCCAGCTGTGTCCCCTCCCAGCTCCTTGTGCACCCTCAGCCTCCTCACTGGTGGGGTGGCGCGAGAAGCAGAAAAGGCCTTGGCTCTGTGTAAGCTCTGCTCAGCAGTAACTAAAACATCCCTGTGTTGTCCACACAGTTTTCAGCACAAATGCAAACCAGAGTCCCATAGACTGGTTTGGGCTGGGACAGAGTTAATTTTCTTCACAGTAGCTATCATCTTATAATAGTCACATAAAAATAAGAAGGAATATTTACTGTTTTCAGAAAAAATCAAAGAGCATCTTCAATTAAAATAGAGAGGGGAAAAGTAATATTTATCAAGGCTGCCACTGGAAGAGAGGTAAAAGTAGAGCCACTCCTGGAAGAGATGATCAAACTCCATGAATAAAAGAGACCATATAGAAGGGTAGTTAACTAATGACACTTTATTATGGTTTCAACATCAACACTTGAACATAAACACAAACTACCAAATGCGGCGACCAGATGGTATCCTTACCCAGTCCAGCACAGCTCCTGGTGGATTTATCAGAACTCCGTCAATTAATGCTCTATTCCAGGGCTGTGCTAAGTATCACATTTTGAACGACTAGCCTGTCTCGTGTTTAGGCAAGATCAGGAATCTATTCACACTGCTCATTTCAGAGCATGACTACAGCAACCCATTTAGGCAGAGATACTTCTTGGGAGATGCAAACATAAAATGAGAGGGAACAAGGTTCAGATTCTGATTGACAAGTTAGTTATAAAAACTGTCAAATCCATAAAGAGAAACCTCTGGGGTAGCATGGATGGATTACCATAGTGTTTTTGACTCAGGCCTCTGTTTGGAAATCTTGAAAATTCTGAGATTGTTAACTGTTGTGAATAAAACAGCAATTTTTAGACTTTTACTAATCATCATCAAAGACTGATATTTAGTTATTCTTGGTAACAGCTGGAGATCCTTTCATGAAACTTTTTCCTGTTTATTTTTCAGCATTTGAATTTTGACTACATGAGTGAGGCCTAAAATACTTACAAAGTGAGATTAAGAGAACTGAACCAAGATGTAAGAAGCGATGGTCTGAGGAAATAAAAAAATCATGATTTAAAAATATATAGTTGGTGCATTCTTGATAAGACTAACAACAATGGATTCAAATCCATGAGCCAAAAAGTCTCAACTGTATAACACTAATCCCATCACAGAATTTTAGGTTGTGAAAAAGACATGAATCAACAAAAAAGGATAGTAAGCAGAATGGGATGTTATAAGGTATAGCATTATTATCTGTTCAGTGTTCATGAAGAACCGACACCAGAAAAGGCATAGAACCATGGGATAGTTTGGGTTGGAAAGGAAGTTTAAATGCCATCTACCCCACCCTCCCCTGCAATGAGCAGCAACTTTCTCAACCAGATCAATTTTCTGAGGTCCCATCCAACCTGACCTTGAATGTTTCCAGGAATGGGGCATCTACCACCTCTCTGGACAACCCAGACAGCTAGATAAATTGTGTCCTCTGTGATGAGCACCACTTATACAGGAACTGGAAAAGGTAAGAATATTGCTGGAGGACCAGAAATGATTAAATGAATTTCATATTGGATTTCCACAGGCTGTTGGAAGCCAGAAGATCAAGTATTGTATTGATTCAAAAATCTTCGCATTCAAAAAGCAAACTCATAAAGACTATGAAAAAGGAAGCCTTTTTCTTTGGACAAATACCATTCAGAGAAAAAAGAAAAATTCCTCCACAAATAATAATCAGAGAAAAAAAAGCTGTTAAATACCACTTTGCCACATATAAATGCCCCGTGGTCTAAAATCTTCTGGTCTTATTTAGTTGGCACTTTTCTTAATCATACAGTCTCCAAACCTCTTGATTTTAAATGGTTAAGCCACCTACCACACATATACAATATATTGACCTGTAAGGATACAACGGACACCAACCAGTGATGCCATGATGATTTTTTGCCTTTTTTATACCTTTTTATAACTTGTGTATTCTTAGTGTTTTTTTGCCTATATTCTTGGACTTGTTTGTCAAGCTAGGAGACTAAACATTTTAGAGGTTTCGTAGTTAGGATCAGAATGCCCCCAGACACCAAGGTCCTCTCCAGAACATATTTTGTAAATTAAGATAGAACCATCCAGGGGAAAGTTCCTTGGGGAGGGAGGCTCACTCAAGCCTCTCATTGGGGAATCTTTGATAGATATGCTAATTAGTAAGACCTATAATGTTATACCAGATCTTTTGTGGGGTGTGCATTGCAGTGTACATTGAGGTGCATTCAACCTGGATGTAGTGCACCTAAGGATCCTTAAAACAAATACCAAGGTAAAATCCCTTTTTCCCTTCTAACCATGTTTGATTCTTGATTTTAAGAGCAGGAAAAGGCATCAAGACTTTATTAATTCATAGCCAAAAGAAATAAATTAATCAAACAAACAAAACAACCCCACTCACCCCCCTCCAAACATGCATATGCAGTAACAATTTGTTAGAAAATATTCCTGTTACTTGGTGTAAAAGTCCTGCAGTTAAACCTACTCGGTTAAATCCTGCAGGTGGTATCACCTACTCAAAACATTACCATGTGTATCTTTCTCCCGTTGCTACATAGAGATGGTAGCACAGAAAAAACAGTCCTAATCTCAGCACGAGCAATTTCACTGCATTGACTTCAGCGGCAGAAAATACTGAGGCTGAAAAGAAAAAGTATGCTGCTGATTATTCATACAAGCAGTAACCAGTTGTCCTTTTCAGGAAAGAAAGACTTAAATTCTTGTTCTACACTCACTGCTTGACCTAACACCTTAATTGAACCAACCCAGAAAAATAAACAAACCTTTCAGAAAAGGATGTGTGCAGAACAATAATTTACTAATGCCTTTATCAGTAGAACATTAGGGGGAAAAATGTGAGAAAGACAGTGGATCAATTTTCCAATCTCTTCTGAAAGTCTGTTGCTAGAAGAAATGTAATGTAAACAGGTGAAGTTTTTCATAATCACAGCAAATTTTAAGTGGAAAATCATAAGGACTTATTAAAAATCCATTAAGAAGCTAAGGGATAAAATGAGTCTTCAGGAATTAAAAACATCTTTAGATAATCAGAGTCAATGAACATCAAAACATAATAACTGAAGAATAAACAAGTCATAAAATGCTAGGAATTTTAAAATTAAGTCATTATGCAGAAGTTAGACCTTATTTCAAAAAAAGTCCCTTTTCTTGAAAAGATAGGAGAAACAGTTCTTCAGCAGATGGAGACGAATCTATGCGACTCTCTACAGAAAGAACTTGCTGCTAAAGGTACCAGAATTTATCCTTATTAATAATTTTTAATTCATTTTTGTTAATTAAGGAAAATCAGAAATTAAAATGAAAGCAATTATTCTATTGATCATTGCCGCACCGTTCGATTCCCTTGCCCAAGCTTGGCGGGCGGCAATGTGATCCGATGCCCTCAGAGCTGACAGTGGGCTCTGGGGCTTTCAGTTCTTGGATCCACAGGGGCCGGATGGAAGTTCCGCAGGGAGCTGCGTGGCAAACGGCTTTTCGCAGGTTACGCCGGTAGCTGTTTCTGAGCGACGGCAGAGGCAAGGAGGAGAGAGCCCGGCTGCTTGTGGCTATATACCTAGGCTTTATTTCTCGTCCCTCGAGGGACGGAGGAAACGCGGCATAGGCGGGAGCCAACAGAACAGCCCCCTTCAAGGGTGGAACAAAGGTTTTTAAGGGCAGAAGAACGGGGGGGGAAGGAACAGCGGAGATAACCAACCAGGGAATGACAAGGGTTAACACTGACCACTCAGGGGACAGGAGAGGAGGGACAGACTTGGGACATCAAATCCAAAACGGAGCCCTTAAGATCTTTCTAGAAACTGATTGCATAGTATATGAAACATGAACCAGTGGGACCAATCCGGAACCAAGGAGGGAAGAAAGGTCTGGAAACAGGGTGGAGATGAGATGTGAGTGGCGTCTCGTGGGCGTGGATATCAAACCTCTGCATCTCCCTCAGGATTCTCCTCAAGGGTGGAGTCCTGGGCAGAGAAGTTCACCCACTGGGTGTCACTCACTTTAAATGCAAGGGGCTGGACCACTGCCACAGATCATTTCAAGTCTGAATATAGCCTATACATACAGAAAGGCAAATATCTCAGAACACAAAATATAATGACACTTAGAGGAATTATCAGGAATCTTCTTCTGTTTTACTTTGCAATGAAATAATACATGAAATAATTCGGAATTTTCAGGGATAGGTCAATCTTTCCCCCTTTTAGTATAGAAGCTGTGAAAAAGATTAGTGAAGATTAAAAAGGAAAGCTTAAACAAATATAAAAGGGAAGTAAATAAGGAAAGGTGGTAGGGTAACACTGGTTTGGGTTGCTTTGGTTTATCTGTGCTTTATTAACAGTAATTTTTTTTTCCCCCAATAATCTTTTACCACCTATGAACTTTTCATTATAGGGGAAAATTTACAATTATATCTTTGTTTTAACTAAGTCCTCTGGGTCTGCCTTTCAGCAGGCACAAGAAAACAAATCCACAGATTTGTGCCGAGAAACTGTTTGCTTGGCCATGCCTGAATGCCAGGCACCCACCAAAGCTGCTCTTTGTCAGCTGGACAGGGGAGAGAAAATAAAATAAAAGGCTTGTGGGTTGAGATCAGGACAGGGAGAGACCACTCACCAATTACCACCGTGGGAAAAATGGGCTCAGCTCGGGGAAATCAGTGTAATTTATTGCCAATCAAATCAGAGTAGGGTAAAGAAAAATAATTAGAACACCTTCACTCCACCTCTCCCTTCTTCCCAGGCTGAGCTTCACTCCTGATTTCTTTATTTCTTCCCCTCAGTGGCAGAGGAGGGTGGGAAATACGGTCTGAGGTCAGTTCATCACATGTTCCCTTCTGCTCCTTCCTTAGGTGAAAGACTCCTCAAACTCTTCCCATGGACTACAGTTCTTTACATACTGCTCCAGTGTGGGTCCCCACAGGGTCACAAGTGCTGCCCTCAAACCTGCTCCAGCATGGGCTCCTCTCTCCTTGGGTCCAGAGGTCCTGCCTTGACCCTGCTCCAGCATCAGCTTCCCACAGGGTCACGACCTTCTTTGGGCATCCACCTGTTCCGGCCTGGGGTTCTCCACATGCTGCAGAGGGAATCTCTTCTCTGCCATGGACCTCCGTGGGCTGCAGGGGCACAGCTGCCTCACCATGGTCTGCACCGCAGCCTGCAGGGTGGTGGTGACAAATCTCCCTCTCTTTCTTCACTGACCTTGGTGCCTCCAGAGCTGTTTCTCTCTCACTCATATATTCTCACTCCTCTCTCCTCTGGCTGCAGTCAGTGTTGCCATTGCGCTGGGGTTCTTCCCCTTCTCAGAAATGTTATCCCAGAGGTGCTGCCACCACCAATGATGAGCTTGACCTTGGCCAGAGGCAGGTCTGTCTTGGAGCTGGCTGGCATTGTTTATGTTGGACATGGGGGAAACTTCTGGCAGCTTCTCATAGAAGCCACCCTCGTAGCCACCACACTACCAAAATCTGGCCATTCAAACACAATTTAGAAACATTTTGCTTTTTGTACCATATTTTCTGAATCTGTAAATTTACACTCTATACTTATCTAAAAAAGATTTACCTCCTTTTTACTTCAAAATTGAATTCATCGCAACACCATAGGCATAATAACTGCTCATTTTGCTAAAGAATTCCTAACATTGATTTTGATTAAGAAAAGTAATTTCCAATGTCAATAAATTTAATAAAATGAGAACAAAAGTGTCTCTACAGAGAGGGTTGCATCAACCCTGCCAAATGATCAAGAGAATTTTTCTCATGGGCACAAGCCTTATGTAAAGTGAGATATTCATGGCCTATTGATGCTTGAGCATAAGATCAATAACCCTGTAAATGCCTATATGCATAGTTCATAGAATTTTATATAGACTATTCAGATGGATCTCATAATTCAAATACATCTTAGCTGCATGGAGTTGCACAGATTGTCCATTGCTTTCTGTTATGCAGACTCTTAAATATCAGTGCTACACTACTAATCTAGTCTAGCCTCATTTGAGCACCTGAAGCTAGACAATATTAATTCAACGCAGATTCAGTCTCTGTTGATACATCCTTGTTCATGACCAGAGTTTTTAAGCACAGCAGCAAAAAGAATATTAGACTTCTTTCACTGTCATCTTATTGTCATGTTGCAGTAAACTCCAGACCTGGAATCTAAGAAATAATAACAGTAGTATATTTATAATATAAATTGCACACAATGCTCTGTGCACGCAAAACAAACTTACATGATAAAATACAGCAGAAAAGAAAGAACTTATACATCTTTCTCATACCACAGTCATTCAATATTTTAATTCCCTTTCTTCCTAAAGCTCCAATTAGGATAACTAAAATCAAGTGGTAACGTCTTGTTTTGAAAAATAGATGCTGTTTCACCACGTGGTTGTGTCAAGAGAAATGCCCCGCAGATATCAATGAGAGACACCCTTGACAGTGTTATTTGCAGCCGATATGAATATGAGCTTCTAATACAAACTTTTCAAGGGAAAAGAAATCTGATGCAATAAATGTCTACACATTTACAGCTAACATAAAGCAGGGCTTAGAAAGGTAAATCACCCCATTGCAGATTGCAAGTGTTCTTTTTTATTCTTATTATGATAAAATAAGTACTGACAAAAGCATGACTTAAAATATCTCCAATGACAACAAGCAAATATGATCTAAGAAAATTTATTATGTTATCAACATTATTAAAAATTATTTGCTTCTACTTTGATAAACATATTAGTTTTTGTGTGTTTTAAGCCAAAGAACTTGAAAACTAGAATCAGCAATGTCCTCTCACATTATCCTCTGCTTCTCAGAAAAAGTAATAATCATCATTTTCAAATAAATATAAAAAGGTGGTATTTATATCTTAATTGGCTCTCACTGAAATATGGGAAACTCATATTTTATAGAAAATGAAAAATGCTTTAAATGAACTTTCTGTCTAAATAAGGGTGAAAATTAAAATTTTTTCAGAGATTTTGTCCATTACAGAGACAATACAGTAATGAAAATATGTTCAATAGCAATTAAGAAATAATTCAAAACCAGAAAAAAAAGTCCTAAATGCTTCTAACTTTCAACACTCAGTTGCAAAATGAGATTTAAAATTTCATTGCAATCCAGGTGTTCCCAACGTTTGTTTTCAATGGAATCTTTTCCACAGATAAACTAAATCCTCTATTTCTGCTGATCTATGACAATGCCATGGAGTGATGATGACTTAATCCATTGTTGTCAATAAACACTAAGATGTATTTTAATATGAATAACACAGTGACAGAATCAGCCAATATGAAGGGAAGACTATAATGCAATCATTCATGAAATATGAATGACTATCTAGTATGAGGAAAGCAGCTAAACCTCATCTGACATAAATAATGAATACTTTTATTTTGTAAAGAATATTGATATAAGCTTATTTTCTATTTTGCAGCCAAAAGGTAAGCTATTTAACATCTTATTTTTATCACTTCAAAAAATGTTATTTTCTTATCAAGCAAGTCATTAAAGGGTAATTTAATTTTTGTTGTAATTATTAATCACAACCTTTTTCATGCAAGAAGTTATTTTCTATTATTTACAGTTTTTTATCTATCCCATATAATTGCCTTCTTTTAATCACTCCTTTTGACAGTCTCTGTCTTTTAAATTCATGTATAAGTTTATGCTTACCTATGTCTTAGGAATGGTCAGAATATGAAGTTTTGGTATAAACACAGTCGCACTGATATAAAGAAAACACGCTTTTGGTGAGTTGCCCCTTAACAAACTTTAGCCAAATAAATAGGCAACTGACCTAAGGCTCCGTTAAGAGAGAAACGAGCTTCCACAGAGTTATTCATGTTACTGAATTCAGAAATACATTTTAGAACAGGATGAATCACTTTATAGAATTGTCTCTCTTTCTCTTAAGAGTAGAAGTCTTATACTATTACACGGTACTACCTATTTAAATATGGAAGAGCTCAAGTTATGTGATCCATAACAGATGACCTGCAGTTACTCTATAAACAAATTTACACCGAGAATTTATTCCTGTTCAGACCAAGAAAAGGCATCGTTGCAGTCTTATCTGTACAATCTTGTTTTTCTCAAGCCTCTTCTGGATAACAGACAGAAGGAAATGAGAGTCCTTTCTAAAGACAGCAGCCCTTAGTGGGAACGGTGACTTGTCTTATGGTAGCAAAAATTTCTCAGTGAGCACGTGGACTCTGCAACTTCCCTCCTGCCAGCTCTAGACCTCTCTCTACTCCAGTCAGCTCAGCACCTTGTGCTCAATAACCAAAACCAAGCTTGTAAGCCAGTTGCCTTTTTCACTTGATTGCTAGCCCCTCCCACAAAGCACATCATTTGTCATGTGTTTAGGACCCGGCTGCACTCAGTTCTTTAAAAGGTAATCTGTAACCGCAGTTGTGTGCCTAAGGACCAGGTGTTTATTGGTTCTTGTCCTAAGTACATTCAGTGAATCAATTCAGAAAATCTGTGCGGATTCTTCATCTTTGTTTTTGAGCATAAAGCTTATGTGAGCAACCATATGATAAGTAGAAAATCAAGACATAAAGTCAATAAAACAGGCAAATGGGGAAAAGGGAAACAGAGGTTGGCCATTATTTCAGAGGGAATGAAAGCAGTAAACAGGGTGAACCTGGGAAGAGAAAACAGTAAATTATATGATTGAGATTATAAGGTGTTCTTGTTGAGGAGCCCTGCACAAATCCAGTGGAGTTCTGTTTACAGCAGAACAAAAAATCTGTAATTTCTTTGACATTTGCATCTGATTTCACCCTTTGGCTCAGGCACCTGGCTTGCTATCCCTAATGCTGGCAAGGGAATGCTAAGAGAGGGTGGATGAGATAACTTGATGTCCTAGCAACTGACACATACATGAACAGCAGGCATAAGATTCATTTCCTAAAGAAATTGGGCTGAGGTGCTGCTCTGGCATCTCATTTTTCTTTTACTGGCAGTTGGTTTTTTGTTTTACATTATCATACAATTTATGTGTTATTAATTCACATTTTCATTGGTCTGAAGTAAAAATCAAATGCCAACTGAGTTCCTGTGCCAAAATATTCCCCTAAAGCTTTGGCCTTCACTGTCTGTCATTCCTCCAGCCAGGTATTCTGCACAGAGCAAATGTTAATTGCTAATATTTTGATATGATGCAGCTTTATATTGAAATTAGAATAATATGGAATGATCAAAATATAAACTGTTTTCACACTCAGTGGCAATGCTTTTCCTAATTGCTATTCAGTCTTAACTGTGCTCTAGTCATTACCAAAGCCCAGTTGAGAACTTTATCTTGAATGTTCTCCTTTTACTAAAGAGATCCAGCATGGGCTGATAATTGGCTCAGTGAGTTATGTTATGTCTTTCAAAGTTTGTGGAGAAGGGTTTCTTCCAGAATAAATGAGCATGCCCTTAGCACATTCTCACATTCCAATAATTTCTGCCTGTCAGATTGGTGGACTTGGTGTGCAATTAAAATTGTGAAATACAAACGTAATTAGGTGTGTGGTACACACAGAGGTGTGACA
Organism: Dicrurus megarhynchus; assembly: GCA_013399195.1. Taxonomy (NCBI): domain Eukaryota; kingdom Metazoa; phylum Chordata; class Aves; order Passeriformes; family Dicruridae; genus Dicrurus; species Dicrurus megarhynchus. The sequence goes on from VXAD01009316.1 coordinate 264,566, forward strand.
AAGTTCATTGTACGGTCAGTGAAAATTCTCTTGAGCTCCTGGTATGTCGATGCTAAACCTGACAGTCAACCAGTTCAGTCAGCTGCAGTTTCCCTTGTCCTTGTTTATGTCTGATGTTTTATTGTCCGTGACTTCCTCAAGTAATTTTAATCTACTCTATAAATGGATGCTATGCCTAATGGGTTTTTTTTTCTTATTTTTAGGGAACATGAAGTATGTTTCAAAGCACACAGGGAGAATACTGCACGTGAGCTACACGCTTTGGATGGCAGATGATTTATGAGTCTTGACAAGGCAATTTACAGATTTTCTATTCCTGCATTCAAAATATGGTTTGTGTCTAACAGGAACTCCTATTACTATTAATTACCACATGAAACAAAGTCATACTTGCTGTGACATAAAATATGGAAGATTATTTTGAAAAGTACACACTTAATCATGTATCATAGTTGAATGAATCCAGAATCAGTGTAAAGGAAATTTGATAATTATTTGCCCCAGCTTCTGGTATATAAACCAAAGCAAAATCCTATTTCTCAGATAAGTAAAAATAAAGGGGACAATAAAGGGGAAAAAATAAAACATCCACAGCAAGTTAGTTAATTAAATATATCTTGGCAGTTTCAGTCATATTTAAAGCCAACTTTGGCAGATTACAGGCTGCATTACTATTCTAATAATAATGCAACATAATGTAAGAGGATTGCTGCACTGGACTATTTTCTACTGAAGAGAAAATTGCTTTTGTAATTATACATCCCCAATAAAATTTGCAGAAATGTTGAAGACCATAAAAAAAGTCATCAACAAATTATAAGGTTTGAATTCTCCCAGTTATTTATGTACAACACTTTCATTATTGTTAAAAGGATTTAGGAACCTACACTGAAGAATAACCATAGCTGATTGGATTTTTCATTGTAATTTGCATTGTAGTTTTTCCTGCTAAGGATTTTCTACTGTAAAATTGTATTTATTATAATTTGTCATTTTAATGATTATAAAATAAATGACCCTTAAACTGCCTTGATACTTACACTTTGCCTCCTTCTGGAATTCATCTGGTCATCTGGTCATCAGGTCATTAGAAAACACACTATCTTCTCAGCCAAGGAACCTATTTTTCTATTACAACAAAAATTATTAACCTAACTGTTATGAATATCTCTAACAATCACTTTCTATTAACACTTAACTGTACATCTGTTATCTAAGCCACATTGTCCATACTACTTAATGACTTCTTAAATAATGACTTTGATTTTGCTTCTTAAAAATATGGAAAGCCAAGATTTTTTTTTTTTCCAGGAGCCTAAGTATCAATTTAGAAAGCTCTGCTGTTGTAAAAATAGAAAACTTGGTCTTGATATCATTTGCATCAGTGAGACCTATTTTATGGCAGCAATGGCTGTTATGTCTTCTGCTAGGAAGGGAAAATGTAAGCAAAGAACTGTTTTAAGCAGGTAATTTGCAGACAAGGAAATGCTAAATCTTCCTCTCTTTCTGAAGCTGGAATAGTAATGATATGTAATTTTGAAGAGGGTTATTGATTAGTGACAAAAGAATATTTAGTGGTTGTGCCATTTGTTGTATCCGTGCAAAGAAAGGGGATTGGGTGCCACGTTTGTTTGTGATGCAGAGGGATTACTGGGCTCTGAACTGTACATCTGCTAAGTATAGAAAAGGCCACTTCTTGAGAGACATCTGTTAGTTTGGATGTTACTCAGCTTCTGTTTCCCACCAAGATCATTGTGAGTGAGAGAATGGGTAAGTCATTGGCAGGAAATACTCTGCCTGAGTTATTCTTACTCTGCTGAGCATATGGCGCCATTATCTGTCACCACTTAGACATGTGTCACTTTATTTTGTCGAAATAAATGAAATGCTTCTTGATTTCTAAAGGCTCATGGGATACAAATAATTCTCATGGATAAATTTGATCATGAGGGCTTTGCTTTATGGGCTTCACAGGAGTATTTTTTTTTTCTCCCGGGGCATTAATTTAAATTAAAACAAGTATAAGATATTTTAAAAGAATGTGTTATGCTTAATGCCATTAATTCTATTTTTTTCTAACATATGTCTATAATTAACCTAGAGCTGCCCCTTGAGACAAAAAATTTTTAAAACTCCATTCAAGCACTTTTTCCCTGCTCTGCCAATTCTTGCCTAATTTTTCATGTGTCCATGGCTTTATAAAATGAGAAATGAACTACATATTTTTTCCCCCAAGCACCAAGGTAATTCATTCCAGAACTAGTTCTGTAAAGAGAGATCTGAAAAATAATTGAACACAAAAAGTGTGATATTTTTAAAGGATATTAGAAGACATTCATTGCTTTGAAGACCTTATGGAGTGGTATACAATAGCGAAGAGCTGAAGAGATGATTAAGTCAATTACTAGTCACAAAGAATTACAAAATATTTGCAATATGTCACCCTGACATGACCTTATGTACTCTTGTATTGATACAACATCAGAGTGAAAACATTGCAAGGCATTATCAAGGCACCCTATTGAGATAACTTTGGGGTTTTCCATAACTATTTGACACTATTTTTATCTTCCTTCTCTTTCATCTTACTCATGACCTCTTAGAGGAGTCAAAGTATCTCACACTGTATATCTCTTTCCCTGTTTTTTTAACCCCTTTTTTACTATGGTTTTTGTTGATGATGGTGGTTGTTTTGGGGGTTTTTTGTGAGCCCTGATAATATAATTATAATTTAAGGAAGTATGTTGACATTTTAAAAAGGCAAATTTCAAGCCTTCAGTAACTCACATTTCAGCCCTAATGCAAGATGTGAGAGGTACAGATTCAACACAGCATATGGCTTTAAAGTTGTTATTATAGATTTAGAGCATAGAGCCATTTCCAGTCCTGTAAAATTACTTCCCATGAAATATAATCTTCAATTTGCATTTTATGCTGGTTTCCTCCATTATTTTATTCTCCATTTATATTTTAACTCCCGCAGCACTCACTACTGGATAATGCCAGCTGATGAGTCAGAGTCGTGAAGGCAGCACAGACACTATGATAACTAAGTTTCATTTTCTAGTCTCTGAAGAGGCAGCCACCAGCTTTGTTGCAAAGAAAAATGACTCATATTGCACATAAGATACGTTGATATTCAGAGTGAGTTTTATATGATGATCAGTATGAAATTAAAAAGGAAATATAATGATTTTATCCCACAGAAGTTGTAACAGTAGTTAAAGGTAAATTTGGGAGCTATATGGTTGACAAATAAGCAAATAAAAACAAGTATGGAAAAACTTTATTCTCACTGTTCCTCTCTGTCTTTTCACATGGTAGCCTGAAATAGTCCAAACACAAAGACAGAAGAAAATTTATGGAATATGTGGGCTCTGAGTACCCTGGATGTGTTACTGCCACATAGACATGAGTGCTGTTAAAAGGTCAAGAGTAAACAATGTTCATTTTGAGCTGGGAAGGCTGTGGTTTGGATTCTAGGAGATTAGATGCTGCAAATGAAACCTTAACTGTAGTAAAACAGGTTACATATCTGATCAAAAATGGTGAGTATAGGAGGTTTGTAGAAAAGCTGCAGAATTCTGTATGTAAAACATCTGACGTAAAATAGAGCTGACTTCTAAAGCTTAGCTGGTCATCTATGGTTCCCTTTAGTGTAAATGCAGACGAATCAGAATAACAAATTCATCTCGTTACAAAGTAAATAGCTAAAGTAGATTAGATTAACCACACCAAAAAAAAGCATTAATTTCTGTTTTTCAACAAAAACAGCCTCTCTGATTATCTCTGGATGTATACATCACATATGTTTAAAGTTAAGCTAGACACACCTTCTCTTCAGTGCACAAGTCTTCCATGAATGTTTGAAAGATTTCAGATTTTTTTATACATATAGCAACTTATAAAATTGAAACTCAGAAGATTGAAACCTTTATGTCCATACAACATCCATCCACAGTGCAAGAAATAATCACAGATGTAAATAAAAAGTTGGACAAATATTTCACAGATATGTTGCACCAACAATCCACAAAACACTTCTGAATCTTATAGGCAAGCAAGTAAATTAACAAAGTATTATTAATAATGGTAACGGTAGTATTAAAAGTGGCCTTCAGTTAAAGTAGGAAAATCTGATTAAATGTTGCCTTTTTTTAATAATTTGCTGAGAAGCAGAAAATGATAAAATCTATCACCTGCATTTTTCTCCTCTGTTCTTCTCTGACATGCTGTCACTCCTTATTTGTTTGCTTAGTATTTCTGTAATAACAGAGGAAGGGAGGCAGCAGCCCCCAGAAAAACCATGGAGAGGTAGTGAAAATGATAAAGAACTGGCGTTTTTTTTTACTAGGTGGGAGAATATATCATAGCCTTATCTTCTGGTAACATATTTAGACAATCTATTACAATACAATGTTAGGCACAAAACATGGCCACTGATGAATTATACTGATATCAGTCAATCAATCTAAACAATATTGTCTTCAAGGGTTAATGCTTTTAAGTTTGAATAGTCTCAGAAGGGTTATTTGTTCACATGGTTTCTAAAAACTAAGCCATCATATTTTAATTTAAGCTCTGAAAAATCCAGTTGACAAATTTTACGTGTTTCAGACAGAGTATGAAGGCTCAGAAGCCATTTTAAGCCAAAAGAAAACAGAGAGAAAGACCCAAGCTATTGTGTGTGTGTGTTAAAATGAGCAAATATAAATATTTTGTTAGCCTTCTATTTTGAAGAAGCAGTGCAACAAAGAATGCTCATAGCTTCCTACAATTTTTGAATTTAAAAGTGATTGTGTTTCAAATCATACTTATGAAGTTTTTTCTGTATTACATCTTTGCTTACTATGAAAAAGAATAATACTAGGATGTTTTGAAAAGTCTTCATACTCACAATTCTCCAGATGTTTAATTGTACAGTCATGAAGATGGAATTTTTTTTAACAGAAATCTGGCTTTTGATTTAACGAAGTGTTAAACTAAGAAGCATAATCAGGGGTGCTGAAGAATTTTTCTTGATATATGAGAATAGAATAATAATGAATGTTGAATAAAAATTTTGTGTTACTTAATTAGTACAGTAGAAGTTATACCTTGTGATTAATTAATGCTTTACTCTCTTTGCCCAGAAAGGCAGCAATCATTGATAAGTCTCTCAAAGTCCCTATTTCCCCAGCTGTTGATAACTGACATAGCTGAAATTCCCCATATGCAAGCCTGAGCAAGTGAACCCTCCGGCCTGGCAGGGGTTGGTTCATTGTCTTTACTATTTTCCATGGCTTAGCTGTGCCTACCTCTCATTACAAGCAAGCTGTGACTGTTTTGCTTTTTGCTGCAGAGTCATCTGAAATGAATTTTAGATATCTTCTAATTTGTTTTGTCTTCCGAATCCTTTCCTTTCCCCAGCATTCTTCTTTCATAGCTGGAGATAAAAAGAAGCTAACAACCATGGTACCCATATTTTTGCAATAGTTTTGTAGACTTCAGTTCACCTCTCATCATATCTAGAGTAGAAATGAAAGAACAGAGAGTTCCAGTGCTATTCCTTTTTGCAGAGTCATTATGATTGGGACAGAAGTAAAAGAACTCTGTACTTTACATGAGAAAAATGTAAAAGGATTGCTTTTCCTAATAAGCTATTTCATTCTTTCATTCTGCCATGGGCTAGCTTGCTCAAGAAAGCAAGACAAGACAATGCAAGGCCCACGGATTAGTTTAATAAGTCAGATAATACAGTGAGTTATTAAACCCTGTAATATTAAACATTGATAATTTGTAAGGGTAACTGGCTCCTTATGATTTGATAATGTTCTGGCTCAAACAAATAGGGGTTTAAAGCTGACCCCAGTTTTGGGGTCCCCTGGTTTTAAGAGTTTGACAGAGGAGCCAAAGATCTCTCCCCCTCACATTCCTTCTTACTGTACAGTGTAGTTAACACTTCACTGAAAATTCCTCAGATCAGAACATTTTTTTTTAACCGTAGCTCACTGATAGAAGTGAGAGGTGGAAACAGACAAAGTGGAAAAAGTGAGTGAGAACATGAACATCGCTCTAATTCTCAGGGATGGCAGCAGCACTAGAGGTAGTCCAGGCAAGAGGTCTGTCATTGTTTTGAAAATGGTGCTACTGCCATGCAAGATAAGCAAAAAACAGCTGGATTTTATAGTCACTCAGTTTTCTGTTTTAACATTTCTTATTCAGATGAACTAGGTATGTGTAATGCACTAGTGTTACATGAATACTGGTAATCGAACTAGGAGGCAATCCTCAAACCTCAAACTATAATAACTTCAAAAAGTAAAAGAAATTATAGGGGGAAAAAAAGTCATGCAAAATCAAAAAAAGAAAGCAAGAGAAAGCTTTCTAACAGATCTGAATCTGCTAAGTCAATATATTATTTTGAAAGTTATATTTGGTATTCCATTGTAATTCCTATTTTGAGATCATATTGTAAAAGGATGTAAAGGAGTCAAATAGAGAAAAAGATTATTGGAAGGTCTTAATAAAGATTTTTCTTAGAAGTACAGTAGGCTGAAGAACAGAATGAGGGCAGATTGGAAGTACTATCTGAGAAACTAGATGCTATTGTGGCAGAATGAGGTACAGGAAGAAAAATCTGCATACATACATAACTTGAGAATACCAGCCTGTTCTTTCCCTTTGACTTTTTTCCAGTGATTCAATTGGAAATGATCAGAGGGGCTTTTTTTTCTTCTTCTGTTTTATAGCTTTGAGGGACAAATTATTTTTTACTTAAACAGACAGATGTAGCTTTCACAGAGTGCAGGTTCTTTAATTGAAAAAAGCCATGAAACAAATTTGAGTTAAAGGAGCTTTTGTGTCATCACCGCATAATTGATACTCCTCTGAAGACACCAAAGAATAGGAGTATTAATTTAAGTTTAAAAAAAGAAAAGCCAAGATTCTAATGAAACTACAGCACACAAGTTAGTAAGTTGATTTATTTTCTTTTTTTTTCTCTGTCTTTTATCATTAAGGCAAAGACTGGTACTGCAAAACCAATTTACAGAGCAAGAGTATGCTGTTGATTAGAGAAGCTGGTTTCTTTAAAACCTTAAATACAATCTTGATATTTCAATGTCCCTTAGAGTTGTGTCAAAGTCAAAAGTTATTGTTCAGACAATGGAAAATATCAAGAAAGATATTTCTGGGAGTACTGAGTTATATAGCTGCGACAACAAGCAGCTTTATGTCTTTGGTGTTTTGTGATGTTTAAAACAACCATCTTCTCTAGAATGGGCTGCTCTCTCTATGGGTCTGCAGGGCCTTTCCAGGCCCCTGACCCAACACGAGTTTCCCATGTCTTCACAGCCCTCTTCTGGGCATCCACCTGCTCTGCACGAGTCTGCTTCATGGGCTGCAGGTGGATTTGTGCAGCCTGTGGTCCTCCATGGGCTGCAGGGACACAGCTTCTTCACCATGGTCCTCACCACAGTCTGCAGAGCAATCTCAGCTCCTGCACCTCCTTGATATCTGTAGACTTCTTCCTCTCACATGTTCTCACTCCGCTCTTCTCTGGTCACAATTACACCTGCACAGTAACTTTTCTTTCTTTTTCCTTCTTAATTATGTTATCACTGAGGCTTTACCACCATTTCTAATTGACTCAGAGGCACATCCATCTTTGGAGCCACCAGGGATTGGCTCTGCTGGACATGTAGGAAGCTTCTGGCACCTCCTCACAGAAGCCACCCCTGTAACACCCCCACTATCCAAACCTGGCCATGGAAACCCAACACAGAAAACTTCTCTGGTTGGGATGCTAAGGATCCTAGAAGTTTTAAAGTATCTGGGTCTACACCTGGAAAGGTACCCTCAGATCACAGCCCATAGCTTTGTCTGCTGAGCAGCTGGGTGCTCGGAGTTGGAAATGCAAGTTTGGTTGAGGTTCTCAACTCTCCACCAGGCAAGCTGAGAAGAAGCCAAGAGCCTTGAAGCCTTGGCCAGACAGAGCAACCTGGCAGCCAGGACTCACAGCTCGACAGCTTGCCATGTGGACTACTGAAGAGTTGGTCGCCTGGAAGTCCACCAACAGCCTTCATAAAAGGCAGTTGGGTGAGCTAGCATTGCGGATTGCTGTTGGAAACCTGCCTCCTTTCTGTCATAAGTTTGTGAAAACTGAACTGTCTCCTGCAAACACTTTAGTTTTGATGAATTTGCAGTCTCTACTCCATCTAACAATTTCCAAAACACTGATTCTGGAGTCTATCATTTGGGAACTAAGGCTCTTCAGTAGGAAAACAAATGTTCTCAAGAAACACATACAGATTTGCACAACTGGCAAACAAAAATCCACACTAAACTAATTGGGACATTCTTTCATGCATGACAAATGAAAGCTTCTTTGCCTGGCTTCTTTTTAACATTTTTAGTTTGTTGGGTTGATCAGCTACACTTTTGAAACAGAGAATACTGTTGCTTGCTTGTGCACTTTTTCATCAGATATTTGTCTGTTCTCAACATTATTTTGGAAAGGGTTGCCACTAGTGGAATTACATCAGTGAAGTAACTCAGCTAATGACTCCATCATTAAATTATTGATATTTCTATAGATTAAAAGCTCCATCTGAAGAGAGAAAGTTGAAGTACATGAATAGGCTTTTTTTCTCTTTTTAATAGTCTACATAAATATGGGGGTTTGTTTAATCGATATTGACTTTTACTTAATCCAATGTTTCTATAACTTGAAAGACCAGGTGTAAAGAAAGGAAGCTGTCTAGTAAAGTCCTGATTTTTGAATTGTTGTATTTTCCACAATAATATTTTCCACAAAAGAGATGTCATTTTCTTGTTGTCCTTTATTCAATAAATCTGTCCATATAAGCTGAGAGCAACATAATGTGATAAAAAACTTTGAATAACTGTGTTTTACTCCTTTAAACACAGAATGGCATTGAGATTTTGTGGGGTTTTTATCTCTGGTCTCTGTAAACACTCTTTAAAAAATATATTTTTTATCAGTAAAACAGATTACAGATAGTTCAGAAGAGCATAAATGAATGTAGATAACACAATGGAAGTATTTCAGCAGCGGTTCAGAAGTTCTCAAGAGTATCTTTCACATAAATGTAATGTCACTGCACTAGAAATTTCTGGATATTCTGAATTTCAAAAGGACTGTGTGTTTTTTGTCTATTATGGCTGGGAATTTCAAAGGGACAAAGGAACTGAATTCAAGGCCAATAAGAATTGTTTTTTGGGTATTTTTATACATCCTCTCTCACTGTATTCCATTTTTTTCCCTAGAAGTCATCATTTCTGTGAGAACTTGTTTTGTTGGAGCTCCGGGTTTTATTCTGTTATAGTTTGATTTTTCAAAATTCTGTCATTTGATCTAATTTGGATTTCACTATGTTTTATTTGTCATAACACTGATGTGAGCCTAAATTTCATAGGTACTGTGCAGTAGTACCTAATTATATCAGGTGCCCAGAAATGATAATAACAGATCTCTGAAAAAAAGACACCAACAAAGGCACAGATTCATTTCTGTTATTTCAGTGAGAATGTATTGGTTCTAGCAAATACCCTGAAATCACCAGAAATATTATCATTTATAGCAATGTGAGGGCTGCACTGATCTTCTTCAGTGCAGAAAATCACAGTGCACTCACATAACTTCTGGTTGCCTAAACTTATTGAAATCAATGCTATGCTCATTTTTTTTTCAGAGTGTCTATGGATCATATTTACCTTTCAACTGGTGTAGACTGTCGATTTCAAGAAAGCAGTCAAAGCACCTGACCATTCCAAGTATCTAGACCTTTCTTTCATGGTTCAAAGCACCCTTCCCTGAGAATGTGACACTTTAGATTAAACTCTGAAAAGATCATAAATGCTGTGCAAACATGCTGCAGAAATTGAGGCATCAGTTTGATATATGAGTACTTGAATGTTAGTTTCTTGTGTGTCCTGCAATAAGGAGAAGAAAAATGAAGGAGGAAAAAAGGGAAAAGAGGAAAAGGTGTGTAATACAGACATATTAACCTTGTGTCATGGGAAACAGAGAGGGAATTGGGCTGTTAAGCTCCTGTATCATGTAAGAAATCAAAAGTTTCAACAGCATTTCTGTAATAAGTGATATAGTCTGATCAGACAATCTCCTCTTCCATTTCTGATCTTTGAATAGTGAGAAATTGTCTGTGCAGGAAAAAAATATTAATTTCTTTCTAATTTCCATTTGAATTTGATCCAGAGAATATTTTGTGAAATATGACTAATGGGTTTTGAATGTGAAACAAGGGTACTACTTTGAAACATCAAAATAGAGATAAAACTGATTGTGCTATAGGTAATAATATTGGAAATCCCAATTTCAGGGCCAGAGCAGCAGACAAGGAACAACATGTTCCTGTTGCTTTTCCCTTTTTCTACTTTCAAGAAAAAATCAAATATTTCATGGTCATTAGAGGAAAGCTCCTTACTATCTCTTTTGAAATTCTCAATGAGAATTATAAAGAAATAAATTTTGCATTGACACCATGAAAGGAGTTATTAAAAAAATCTCCTTAGTTACCAAGTTCAATGTATTATATATTTACTAACACTTACCTGACTCTTGCATTTTCCACCACTCTGGAAAGTTTTGTAACTAAGTTGCATAGATCATATTATGTAAGAGTTTCCTAAAATCTTTTACCTGAATGTGTCAGTAAATACTCAGGTATTCTACAATGAAAAAAAAAAAAATACATTTTTGAGTGTCATTTTTAAGTTCAAATTTTACTTTTTCTGTCCTCTCCTCCCTTCATCCTGCTGAATCATTTCCTTTATATATTAAGCAACTGTTCAATTGTTTAGTAGTTAGTAGACAGCTTCACTGCCTTTTTATATTTCTTTGGTGTTTGGTTTGGTTGGGTTCGGTTGGGTTTGGATTTAGTCTAGGAAAATTCTGGTTTCAGGATTTGAATGGTGTGAACACAGGGTAAGGTAGATCTTGTGACAAGTCTTCTGATCTAGACTTAATAGCCTATATGAATATACCCAAATATCCTTGAATCATTTAAACATTTTTGATAACATTTTCGATAGCATTTTCATAAGATTTCTTCTTTGCCTATGTTTCCACTGCACTCATAGTCAGACAATGAAGTGGAAGGTTTTATTTCAAGCTTCTCCCATAGCCACTATACATTTTTGCTGTCCATTCTATTTCTAATTTGGCACTCTATCTGACAAAGCTAAGTCAGAGTGAGAAAATCCTTCCTTTCCTAGAAGGATCTGTTACAAGGTTTCTAATAAGAAAGAATGCATGGCTTGGCTTTCAGGAAGACCTTTCTAAAGAGCTTCCAAAATTATTCAAATGCAGCTAAGGAATTCCTTGTCTGTTATTGAGATGTATCTCAATGACTGTAAACCTCTTTGCCTAAATGTGTCATCCTATGCAACCACATCTCTCAGGTTCACACATTTCAGGCTTACAAAATTATTGGACTACATGTACAGCTATTGACCATTTTGAAGGCTCAAAGACATTTGTGGTACTAAAGACTAGTTTTTCAACATAAGCAAGCTGGGTCAGCATTTCAGAAGATAGTGACTCATGGTTAAATAATCAGTAATCAACTGGATTTCTCTAAAGAGCTTAGTAACCAGTAGCTCATGGATCCAAACTGACTGCATGTTTATCATGAATCTTTAGTATCAAGGAGCACCACTGTGTTAAAAAGCAGCTGAATTTCTTGTCCACCTTTGAGTTTCATGAATGTATTGACTTTGTTTTGATTACTATTTTTCTAACTGATCAAGAAACACAGCATCATAACAATTTCGAAACTGTGCAGATAATGATTTCCATATGAAAATGAATGATAAATGACTGAATAGCTGTAACAAAATTTTTGATGTAGTACCTCTACAAGATGTATGCATATGACCTTGATTTGCTATTTTAACTTTTCTTTTTGTTTTAGTTAAATGTAATTCAGCTGCTAATTCCACCCCACCCACCCCCAACCCCCTGACTTATGTAATAGATTCTGATTCACCTTTCATCTTTATAAAAAACTTTGAAAATCATGTTTTACTGTATTCATTGTATATTTATCTGGCTGAGTGATCATTTCAGTTGTGAGGCATATATTCTACGCCAGCTTTCATGAAGAATCTTACGTTGTAAACTATGACAAGATAACTTAGGTAAATAGAGGCTATGTTTCTAAGGTGAGTTCTATACTCATCTATACCATATATTCACATGAGAAATTGAACAGTATCAAGTGACAAAAACCAGAATCCTGCATATGTATGCATTTAGTTCTAAATAGCTTTTATTAGACATTAGAATGTAATAGCTAGTTTTCATTTTCTTCCTAAAACGGCCAAGCAATAGATCAAAATATGTTCATGCTATTTACATGCAGGGAGTCAGAACAAGTCTAATGAATTAACCCTTTATAACAGTGAGAAATATGATTATAGAAAAGCTTTAACAGGTTGTGGTGTTGGAAAAAAACATTGCTCATTTCAAGTAACTAATAATAATACCACAGAGAACATAAATCAGGAAAGAGGTATTTCCAGCTTCAAACTATCCTGAACTTGTTCAGCCTTACATGTTTTTGTATTTTTTAAGTTGGATTTAAAGGGACTGAAAAGAACGCAGCAAAGGGGAAAAATCCAGGAAGAAAACCAGAAAAGACAGAGAGCTCTGCATACAAATGTCAAAGTAGACCACATAAAGGCTTAGATAAGGAAGTTTAAAAAAATCTAATAAAAAAAATGTCAGATCACCTTTTAGCACAACCTGGATTATTTGTATTTGTTTTATCTATGGACAATGTTTTATCTATATATAGCTTTCTCTTTCCTCTAGCTATCTGTAATATTGGCTTTAGCTTTATTTGCTTCCCTAGTGGGAAATTAAATTGGTTGAAAAATTTACTCTTCCTTCTTTTTATTTTTTTTTCTGTAAAACAAGGAAACAAACAAATATAAGGCCCATACAAACTTTCATAAGAATAAAAATTCTTTTGCTTCATTAGTAATTAAAACATTATTTCAAGAATAAGTACTCCTGACTGTTATTTGATTAAGTTACCTGTGGTGTTTTTCCCTTTCAAGAACAAATTATGCATGTCGCACATGCTGACAGGTATATAATTTCAGGTTTATCAGCAATGTCACAGAATGCCCAGAGTCTTAAATTTTAATTTTTCTCCCTAAGTGGGAAAGTACCGAACTACCTTATTCAGTGTTGAGAACAGATTAACTGATTTGATTCTCTTTCTTAGAAGAAAACCAGAATGTGCAGCCAGATCAAAATATTGGAAAACATCTGTCTAAATGGCGTATTTTCTTACCCTTAAGAATTCTTCAAAGTCCTCTGATGAAAAGAATTCAATGAGGTTTTTTTGCTTCCTCCTGTCCACCACATGAAAATCTCCAGGCAAACATTCAGAGCTCAGTTTGGGATTAGCTGAGGGTGTCCATCCAGCTACAGGAAATATGTTATTTAATTGATTTTTTTTATTATTATCTTCAGCACAATTAAATCTTTTTAACAAAAATGAGGACTGTAAAATCATATTACACAAATATGAATGATGTCCAAGGGTTTGAATTTTCTTCCTAAACTGGAATGGAGTTACAGCTAGGAATAAAGATTTGCAATAACAGAGCTGCTTATTTTAAAGAGTTGCTAACAATTGGGTCCATACTTCTATTACTGCTATTTGGAAAAAAAGAGTTGGATGTGTTCTCTGAACTTATTTCCAATGTTGAAATTGAATGCAGCAGATTTGTGCAAATCTGGTTCATACAGCTTTACTTTTCTGCTTGAACTGTTAATTTTCTCCAAATAGGAAGGGCAGATGAGGACTTTGGAAAGGACAGAGAGGTAACTGAAGGGATTATTGATATATAAAGTGATGAAGCAATAAAGCAGTAAAATTAGCTACAGTCTAATGAGTGATGATAAGGACTAATATAACAGCATGTGAAAGGAAGGTGGGAGAAAAGCCTGGATGAAAAACTACACTCACCAGTAGGCAATTCATCCATTCATTCCTTAAAAGAAAAAAGAAAAAAAGGACTGGGAAAAAATGTGGGTGAAACTGTGCCCTGCTATTCTAGTCCCTTCATCTCACAATCCCTTTCATAAACATACTGAGCTCTGTCTCATAAGTAGTGAGATTTGTTCCTCCTCTCAGTCCCAACAAGCTGTTCCTGAACATCTGACTGATCATTAAGAACTTTCATCTCACTCCAGATTAAATTTTTCATCACCAGTTTGCACTTCTGTATGATGTGACAGTCACCACATCAGGCCTGTTTTACTTTTATGCAAAGTCTGACATTTTCAACAATAAATATTTAGGGACCTTGAATTCCAGAACCCCAGCTAAACTGGACACCAGAAACATCACTCTTGTTTCTTTCACTGTGGTAATGTGGCTAGAATGACAAAGCAAAGTTCTGGAAAAATGATGGAAAAATGACTAAAAATGTCACATAACTGTTCAGTGATGAGAAACTGAATGTGACAAGCCAAATTTTTCTTTCTTTATAATACCTGTTCCAATCTATTTTACATAAAGAGATGTCTGCAGATTCGGAGCTCCAAACTGTATTTACACAGCCCAGGAATCCAGATCACGTGTTTCAGCTTTAACTTCTTAGCCACAATGTCGATATGATCTTTGGAACTAGATGTAAGTAGGTACTAAGTAAGCAGTAAGTAGATCTAAGTAGAAGAAAATACTTTTCTCCAAATCCACTTTAGGACAGCTGAATTGCATGTTGGCTTTTGAGTTATTTTTCCCATCGATAATCTGTCAAGGTATACATTACCTAGCATTTCTCAGCCCTGCATAAACTGGAATAGATAACAGTTGTTAGCCATACATTTAGTTTTTCTTATTAGTTACACTTATATCTAAAAATACTTCTTAGATATTAACAACTTTGATTTTAACTTCTTTGATACTAACTTTGATATTAAGCAATTAGGTAACTTCTTAGCTTCCTTAGTCAAATTAAACAAGTCACATTTTTTAGCCTCCTGTCAAGTTTCTGAGCCTCTTCCTTGGCCTTCCTATGTTGGCTCCATTCTGAGTTCTCTTTTCATGAGCATGAGTAACATGAGTTGTGTATGCATTCTGCAAGAAGACTAAGCTGGCGTAAATTTACAGTGGGATCAATATCTTCCTGCATCCACTGGAAATCCCTGTTCTGCTTTACTAAGATATTTTTTGCCTTTTTCGCAGCTACATCAAGTTAGCAGCTGGAAATGATTCTGTGATCAACAAGCAGCACTAAAGTCCTTTCATGTGTTTTTCTACAGATAAATTGCTAGATTGATGTCACAGAAGTTTATCTTATTAAACCTGAAGCATATAATCCTGCATGTTTACCAGCTGCATTGCATCTTAAAATTCCTGTCATCCCCATAGTTAGTTCTTCCTGTATATGTTAATTATTTTTTTTTTTGTAGACAACATTTGCAAACTTCATTTCACCACAAATTCTCTGAGCCAAATCCTGTCCTTTGTGTTTTAGGTAAAAATATTAAATAAATCTGTCCTAGAAATTGTTCTTGTGACGTACCACTGAAGTGATATCTGATCCTTCAAAAACCCTTGTCATCTCCTTTTCACGTTGTTTTTCCTTTACTTTTTAATTAAAGGATAATCCTACACTACTTTTTTCCATAAAAATTGAAAGAGATGCTCTCCTCTGGTCCAAATACAAAAAAGTACTGCAGATCTCATCTAACTAAAAAAAGCCAGAAAACCATGGTAATTTATGTTAGAATATGTTATGATTGATAAACCCAGATTACATATTTCATTTTGTATTTGTTAAGCCTTTACATATTCTTAATAATTTGTTGTGAGACTATTCAAATGACAGAAGTCAGAAGGCTTCTGACTAAATCTCTTATTCTCAGATAGTAAACCCCAAATTTCCTTACTAAACTGAATTAGGCAATATTATTTTTCCTTCACGTGAGTTTCCATTAGTCAACTTACTTTTGCTCTTATATTCAATATCTTTCTCTTTTCTTGAGTGCAAAGACCAAATAATCTTTTAATATGCATCTACATTCTAATTTTGAAGAAATTTCATGATTCTTCCAGTTTTAATTGCACAAGGTACAACTTTCAACTGATTTGATTTGCTGGTCCTAGTAATAATTGTTGGTCACATTTTTAAAAACGCATTTCACAGACATATTTTTTTTTATTTTTCTAGCTGAATTCAAGCAATTTATAAAACTTACAATTATTCTGTCGATTTTTATTGCTCAGTCATGTGTCTTATGAACCTGTGGAAGACAGGTTTACACCACTGAGCTTTGAGACTCCTCTGCAACATAAAATTTCCCTAATTGAAATATATTTTTGAAAGCTAATCAAGCCAGGATTCTTCAATTGAAACTGGGCTACATGTTACTGAGAATGTATTGTCTGGATTTGAGATTGCTAGAAGAGAATACCTATGAATAAATTTGTCTCTGGATGTCTCAATTTCCACTTCAACACAAGAGAAAGGTTGTAAATGGAGATTTAGGCAGTCATTGGAATGCTTGTAAAACATCCCTGTACAAACGAATTTGACATCTGTTAGCTCTAATACGTATCTGGCCCCGTATTCAGGTGCTGAAGAATCTACCAGCACACTGTCTAAACCACCACTTGTTAAACTTTTTAATGAGTGAAATGTTCCTTTTAGACCAGCAACTTGACTGTTGTGAATAAACTTAATTTTAAGTGTTTTTAAGACTCTTAAATTACAGTTAATCAAACATATGTGTTTTCTGCTACACCTGTCCCACAGGACCTTCAGGACATGAAACCTTCTTACATTTTAGACCAAGGATCTATAGTTAGGCAAGATTTTTGGGAAGGAATTATTTAAGTTCACACTCTCTATAATACAAGAAAACAAACACATGTAAGTGTACAATGCATATTCAACATCTACATTAACATTGTCCTATTAAAATCTACTTTTAGCTTAATATGACACAGTACTGTGAACTGAAATTTGAGCCAATTCTGGGGTGCCTGTAAGATTAAATAAAAACACAGTATGTGATGGTATGAATATTTTTTAAAGAGTTTCCACATATCAACTCTATGAATAATGTGATGTAAAATATCAATATTTATTTTTCATTTCCCAGGAATGTGAAACCCTTACACATATTTAATGACAGCAGAGACTGTTCTCTATTACTGCAAGATGTACCCTAAGCATCAAATAAAGAAGTGTCATGGTTTAATCCCATCCAGCAGCCAAGGCCCACGCAGCTGCTCATTCACTCCCCCACCAGTAGGATTGGGATAGTGTTAGGAGAGTAAAATCTAGAAAAATTTGGATTGAGATATAGACAGTTTAATAGGAAAAGAAAAATCCACACACACAAACAAAGGAAAACTAGGAATTCTGTCACTATTTGCCATGGTCAGGCAGGTGTTCAGCCATCCGCAGGAGAGCAGGGCCCCATCATGCATGATGGTGACTTGGGAAGGAAAATGCCATCACTCCAAACACCCTCCCCTTCCTCCCTCTTCCCCTCACCTAATGTACTGAGCATGATGCCATATGGTCTGGAACATCCCTTTGGTCAGCTGGGATAACCTGTCACTGTTGTGTCTCCTCACAGCTTCCCATGCACTCCCAACTTTTGTGCCACTGTGGCTGCACGAAAAGCAGAAATGACCTTGGCTCTGTGTGAGCCCTGCTCAGCAATAACAAAAATGTCTCTATATTATCAACCTTGTGTTGAGGGTGTTCAAATCCAAAACATAACCCCATACAAGCCACTGTGAGGAAAATTAACTCATTAACCCAAAACCAACACAAGTAGATAAATTTTTCTTAGTTTTAATTTTAGCTTTATTATTAAATCAGTTCCTTTAAACAAGCTATTCCTCTAAGAAAAAACTGGCAGATAGTAGGAATAAGGAGAAAACATACAGTGTATCCTGAAGCAAATTTTTAATAATGACTTAATTTTTGTCAGTTTTCGTAGTTATGAATTGATTTGTTTACTATTTTATTAATGATGTTGTGAAAGTAGTATTATTTATTTTCTGGACTATATAATCTGTAATGTGTTTTTAAATGATAAAAATCACTTCCTAAACTATGACAACTTTTCTTTAGAGAAGAGCATCATGCTACTTTAAGACTTGTATGTGAAAAACAGCCTTTTGCTATTAGTGTTCATTATAATACAACTGTCCTAAACATATCCCAAGTGGTATAATCAGTTCTCCTGAAATGCATTTACAATGGAGAGCCTTAAGAGCCCTTATATTTGGCTCTTCTTTTGAATGATCAACATTTTTTCTATACTCTGTATGGGAAGAGAGTTTTAGGGGATAAAACTCATATTAAAAAGAGGAGTTACTTGATTACAACAGGTTGCACTAGTTTTTTATGTTGTCCTACACCAATTTTTGTTTTAAAGCTTTTCCAACACACCTTAAAAATCCATTCTCCAGTGGGAGCCATTTCTCCAGCCCCTTTACATTGTGGGAAATGGCAGGCGACACTGTGATGTTTTCCATTTGTTTTTCCACATTTGGCACATTGAAACAAAATCTCCCATCTCTTTAAATTATCAATTAGCCCTAGCACTCGGTATGTCTGGTTTCCACAGCATGGACATGATGGATTATTGTCCAGGACCTTCTGCACTGGTATCCTCTGATGCCAGATGTGTGCTGCTCACCAGGGTAGGGGAGGTAGGCAACAGAGAGTGTCCTGTTCTTCCTTGCTACTCTCACCTTCTCCCTCATCCATGGCAGGTTCAGAGGTGGGAACCTCATGTGCCTTGGGATATCTGACCAAGCCCTCCCACCAAATGGAAGGATGAATATCCCTCCATATCAACTGCCACAGTGTTACAGAACGCCAGTCTCATTAAAACAATTTTATTTTCCACCAGCTCACTGTGGATTGTGGTCAAATATGTGACCAGGATGTCATTCCAGTCTGAAGGACTGGTCTGTGTGGGCCTCAATGTGTACATTAACACATCAATTGGGCCATTTTGTCAGCTTTGGTCAAATCAGTCAATTAGTGTGAGGGTAGTATAAGTCAACAGTATAACCTCAGTAACTGCTGAGCTGTGCCCAACTAAAAACCTGTTGGCCAGGCTCTGAGAAACATTAAAATTGTTGCCATAAATTTGTTTCATCTTATTTAGTACCATCACTGGTCAGTGAGTCCAAGCAAAAGGGAGAGATTAATTTTAATCATGTATCATTGGGACAGAGATCGACTCAGTTACCCTTGGGGGTATTTGGTGGGACTACAGGGGGATGTGACCTCTGCAGCCGAGCCCAGTTACAACCACAATCCTGTCTAAGAGAGCTATAGTTATTCCTGCTGCTGAATGGGGTCTAGATGCAGTCTACAGACCACCCAAACCACTTCTCTGGATATATTCCTCTATCACATCACTTCATGTTCACACTGACATAGGGCCTGAACTCACTAATTAGGTGAAGTCAGCTTTTGCTGGAGATCTGATGCAGAACAGCTGTACAGCACCAAAGAATCTGTCAACTGATGCACGCTACATTAATCCTATGGGACTCTGCTGCCTTCTCATTCAAGGAAGTCCCCAGTGTTAGGGATCCAGGTGGAAGATGGTTATACAACATCCCATTTGTTGTACAATTATTCCCCAGTCTCACTCATGGGTTTTTTTGGAAGGCAAGAGTAGGCTCAGACAGATAGATAGACATCACTTCTTTACCTATTTTTCAGCTTCAGTAGACACAGCTTCAGCAACTCATCCCATTCTACCATATGTTATGACCTATATCTAGGTCATATCTCTGGAGAGTCCAGCTCTGAGTGATTTTCTAAAGAACTCTGATTACAAATATAAAATGCTTTGATACTGTTTATAAAATAAAATCAATTGAGGACTGCTTTGGGAATAAGCTTAAGATGAATAAGTCAGATAGGGAGAGGTCCCAAGGCCCGCAATAGTGTGAATACCTTTTGCACTTTTGGTAGAAGGTCATCCAGAAATAAAATCAGATTTATTATAATGGACCTCAAGATACTGTCAAAGGCTTTTAGAAAATAAATTATGTGTCTATCTATGCAATTTAAAACATTTTACTGGTGACTGAGAAGTCTCTACAGGTTCTAGAAATGAGGTCTCTAAATGCACCTTTATGCAATTTCCACAGTAAAATTTTAAGGAAATTAGTGGTGCTTTTAGAACATCAGTAATATTAGTGACTATTTTTTCTCTGTTTTGAAGGGGCTTGGATGTCTGTCTGTCCTTCTCCCTCTCCCTCTTGGTAAATAAGATATTTTCTGTCACACCATGATATACTTTTTTGTTGAAGGAAAAAAAACCCAAACAAAACAAACTTCCTACCCCTCCCCCCAAAAAAACCAAACTCAGCAACAACCAAAACCAAAACAAAGATAAAAAGCCCACAAACAGATTAAAAAACCTTTGACTAGTTTGAATTTTTTTTTTCAGAGGAATATAAGTCACAGAAACAAAGGAAAAAGACTAGATGACAGCAAATTATATGAGAACTAGTGGCTAAATACTGAGAAGAGGCATACTAATGCTCACAGGCAATGCTGTAAGACAGAAAAAGCTACAGTAGTCTTTCAAGGATCCACACAGAAACTCAAAGAAACAAAACCTTCAGTAATCAAAGTATTGTTGGTTCCACTACTGACATTTAGAGCCATTTTTCAAAGCTTCTATGTATGTGCTGTCACAGGAATTCCAAAGGTTAAAAGTGTGGATGTTCAGAAAATAAACCACAATGTGATCCTTCACTATTTTTCTGGTTCCTTGTTCTTACAAGATTTTCTTCTCATACACTTGAATATTTATATTTCATTTGAAGTAAAGATTTGAGTATTTTTTTTGACAGCCAGACTCTTTAACACTAGAATGAAACAATTTACAATTGAGGGATCGAGGCTGATGTGCCAAGGTTGAAGTGTTCCACCATTGTAAGTATGTACAGATTATTACATTAGAGGCTCAAAACATAGGAAAAGTAATGCCATTCTCTGTACAGAGAAACCGTCCTGTCAATTGAGATAAACTTTTATTGTATGTTATCTACAATAGGCTAAATGCTTCCTGTTTGCTGTTCTTAGCAGAAGAGGTGACTTCATTGAGGTATTCATGAAAAACATTCATGTGTTTTTCATACTTATTTATTTACTGAAAATTATCTAGTGCTATCCAAGTATTAAAAAATCAATCTGCTTTATACCTGGTCTGTATAGATTCCTTTTCTTTTAAATCTCTATTCATTTCATAAAAAGTAACAGAATATGGGCTCAGTCTTAACGTATTCAAAGCAGAAATAAAAAATGGTTTATTTTACACTCAGAACAATTTCATTTTATATTTTATCCATTTTACTTTACACTGCAGTAGATTAGGTATGGTAGTTAGAGAAATGACATTTTCACTGAGATATAACTGCTCAAGCTGTTCTCCAGTGGTCACCTATAAATATCCAAATATCTCAATGTTTATTGCTATAGGTTATTAAAGATTTGATACTTTGTAATGCAGGTTTATTTTGATCCCATAGAAAATTTGGTCATGTATTAGATGTTTTCATGTGTATTTTTTCCAGTCTACCCACATATCAAATAGATAAACTGTACCTAGTTAAAAGAGTGTGTCACCATATGGTTAGTTTTGTGTTTAAGAATATGCAGCAGTAACTTGAAAATAAAGTATGTAAAGTGTTTTACTTCATAAGCATAATTAATTTAAATGTTCAAATGCCTGGAAAACATGACTTTAAAGATATTTTGCAGCTCAGAAAGTACTCCATACTTCATTGCTTATTTGATTACATTATCTTACTTTTTTCAAAGTTTATTGATTGTTTTCCAACAGATCAATATTTCTTAACATTGCTTTGGAAACAATATCTTAGAAAATTAATGAATTTTGATTGGTATTTGATTTTCCATTCATGCAAACACACGTGACACTGTTTCTAATCTATGATAAATTAAGTATTATCTAGAAAAAGCACACTGAGAATTCATTGCTCATTAGTAAAAAAGGGCAAAGCTTTAAACTGTTCTGTCTGTGAGGATTCAGAACACTGAAATCCAGTCACACGAATATTGGTGAATGTCTTGGCTGGTGATAGGATGGATACTCTAAAGCTGCATAAGCTTTGCACACAGTTTCCATCAACAGGCAGAGCAGAGAATGCCAGGCAGGTGCCATGAGCTCCATTTTCAGCAAGTGTCTTTTTCTTTCTTTCGTCGGTACTGGCTCCTTGTGACTGACCCTGTAGATGGAAAGTGGACATTTTTAACAGGATTAATCTGACCAATGCAGAGCCTAAAATATAGGCTGCTGTGTCTGAAACTGTCATCTGAAGTTCCTTTATAGTCAACAGGAACAGGAAAACACTTTAGGATTAAATTAATGTGATGTCATGTGAATGTACTCATCTATCAGATGAGTGACACCTTAGAAGAGCCTGTTTCCTTCAGTGACTTTGAAGGGTGCCAGAAGTAACTTTCTTGGATGCAGACACCTTCTATATTTAGGTGAGTTAAGGTCTCTATTTGAAAATAGACAACATGAGGAAAAAGTATTTTTATAATGGCTGAAAATTTCTTAATTGTCATAAACCACCTACAAGCATAGCAGTCTGTAACAATTTACAGGATATTTATTGGGAAAGACTATACTTCCAAATTTTGATAGAATAAAATAACTCACATTGTAAGAATTTTACTGAAAAGAAAAGAGGAATGGAAATTCCATCCTTCTTTTTCCCCAACAGACAAATATATAGAGGTCATTAATATAATAAAAGTGCCAACTCACATTCACTAATGAATTGTTAGTTTTAGAACAATATGCTGCGGCAGATTCTTGCACTTGTTCTCTCAGACCAACAAAATGTGAACAGTCCCAGTTAGCGTGTTACTGTATAGTTAAGTAGGAGAGGGAACACAAGAAGTTTTTTGACATTAAAAGTAAAGAAGTTATATTTTACTATTAACTGTAATTCAGTGTCTCGGCTTATTAAATGATGCATGAAAGACTTCAGACAAGGACATATTTTGAAGTTTTTCTTACTGTGTATTTAGTGAGCTACTATAGGCCTACCTATCCTTCTGTTATTTCAGCTGTTAAAGTTATGAAATGGAAATGATTTTCTGTCATGAAGAGCTAGATACTATTTAAAGTCAACAAAATATGCCCAAGGACATTGAGCGTGATATGTTCCTCTGTCATCTGTTTTAGTCACACAGCAGAGTCTATTTGACTAGCTTGTTGGATGGGAAAAGCAGAAATAAAATAGAAGAAAATTGAAGCCAATATTATTCTTTTTTCATTTGAGGACAAGGTGCTTTCAAAGTTATGTAGAACTTTGTGATTCTGACACATACATACAATACAGAGTTAAGACTAAGCAAATAAAACCAATTTCATAGCCTACTTTGAGGAAGCTATGGTCACCAGCCTTTTTCATTATAAGAATCTAGAAATCATTTTATCTTACAGATGAGAGTAAAATTTCCTCTATCACTAAAAATTTATTTTTAGAAATAAACAGATATTTACTTACCTAAGGTACAACTGCACTTCAACTATTGTCTGGATTCTAACCTAATTTGTACTAGTTGAAATAAGCTGAAGTCACTGATGCTGCACAGCATGAATCTGGGGAGAAGCAATATGTATATAACTATAGGAACTTTATATGCTCTCCAATATGTAGTGAGCACAGCATGCTATTGTTTGAAGAAATAGGGTAGCTGTAAGATTTTGGCAATCTGTAGACCAAATGAATGCTGTTACTATGTACTTTACCCTTAAAAGTCCCATTTGGAATTAGTTTCTGCTGAGGTACCTCAGACTATTTTCACTGTTCTGACAACTATTTTATATATTGTGTGCATATACATACACACTCCAACACAAAACAAAACCAAGTAAAAAAACTAGTGCAGTTGTGTATATAGATTTTATATCTGTCTATATATACTTATGACCATATATAATTATATACATAAATGTAATAGTGTGTTTTCCCCTAAAATAAAAAAAATACAGAGGCCATAATCAACTTAGTATGTTTGTATAGTGATATATACATATGTGTGTGTGGGTGCATGTGTGTATGTGTGTGTGTGTCACCTGTTCTTAGAAACCCTTTAAAGGACTTGGATGAATAATAATATTAGGAAAAGTCAAGCAAAAGTCACCTAGACCAATTTAGATGCTTTGTTTTAGGATCAAATAAATCACACTCTGGAGGTACTTTTCCCACTCTTCTAAATGTAAAGCATTTTTAGGGTGACTTGTTTAGCCTTGAATATCTTGAATATTCAATTTTGGGAGAATATCCAAAACCATTATCAATTAATGAATTCCCCACTTACATGTAGATATCAACAGATAGAGACAGCAATAGAAATAGAGAGCAACAGATTCTACAGTAGCTAGAGACAGAAAAAATACAGATTTAGACATAGATATATCAAGATAACCACCAAACCATTGCAATCTGTTCTGGGAACAGAAATTTTTGACTAAAATTTCTTTGACTACAATTGTAACAATATTTAGAAAAAATTTCATGCTTATTTACACATTTGCATTGCTGCCTAATTGTTGAGGCACTTAAAACTGACTACCTCTTCAGCCTGAGAGCTGTTTAGAACTTATCTGTGAGTTCTGAAAATCCTGGTCTGAACAGCAACCACCTTGACAAAGCCTTCTCTAATCTAAACACACCATAATTCCTTGCATGGACAATTTTTCAGGCCTTTTCTGTCCTTTCCTAGCACAAAGCCATGGTCATAAGTTCAGCACAAAGCACAGGGGATGTGACTGATTTCATCAAGCTGGATGAAAGATCTGGACAGGTTGGACAACAGCCTTTGGTTGAGCACTCCCTCTGAGGAAGCAGGTGATAAAAATTATTAGGCACAGAAAGGATTCAAAACTAGATTTCTCAAGACAATTATCTTGTCTAATACTTTAACTGAGGTAGGTTGATCCCTTAATATTGAGGCTATAGTTTTGGGATAAAGATATTATTCTGTGATCTTTGAATACATCGATTTTCAAAAATGTTAGATATTAAATATTGCAAGATGTGGGAATTTAAGTCAGGTTGCCAGCTGATGCTTGAACAGCTAGTTCCTAGAATCCAGAATTTGTTTTTTTTCTCTTATAGTCCTTTTTTATACAGTGTTGTATACAGGACCCATACAGCCAGCCTGTTCTCTTTTATTTATATCTAGAAATAACATACTGTAATTACTGTTCTGGAATGCAGTTCATGATTAATTTGCAGAACCCAAATTTCCCATATATTGGATGACATGTAAAAAAGTGAATACTATCATTATTATGTTCTGTTCAAAAAGATATTTATTCTCTAAAGATGTTTCAGTGCTCTGCATAGTGGGTGGCCCAAGATTTAGTAATCTAAGCTCAAATGAGGGTAGAATTTGAGACGTTGCTGTGCTTGGCATCCCCTCTTTGTTACTGCTATGGTGATTTTCCATATTTCCTTTCAAGCACTTTCAAATCCCCTGCTGCTTTGACATATTTGTGTGTGAAATCTGTTTTTCCACTAACATCCAAGTTAGCCCCAAAACAGATTTTTTTAAATGCTTTGCTGTACTCCATAAAAGAACTCTAAACAAAACAGCTAGTATGAATCTGTGAAAATGCAAACAACACTGAAAATATTAAATGAGAGTTTATCAGAGGGGACCTGTGGATCTGTATGGGAAGGTATTAGCAACAGCTAAACCCTCCTTTTAGCTATGATGAGCATGCTGGTTACTAGGTTCTCACAAAAAAATACAAATATCTCTCAAGACATGAAAGCCTGAACCTGAAACAACATAATCAACATTGAAATGCTATCACAGTCATAGAATAGTAGACCATATAGGTTGGAAGGGACCTTTACAGGTCTATTCAACCCAAAAATGTTTTCAAAAGTTATAAAATGTCACGTACATGGCAGTCAAAACAGCATAATTCTTATGTACTTACACTTTGATATAGCCTTCTCTTCTATGGTCACATTTTTTCCTACATATTTTCCCAGATAGCCTGTCTCTCATTCAGTTAACATCATAGAAAGCTCTTGAGACATAGATCATTCATTAATATTTGACTGCATTTTATTAATAGTAAGTTTTTAATACTAGGGGTTTTTTTCTGTTGCCCAGTATCCAAACTATGATTTGAAGAAAGAAATAGAAATTTCCTTATGTACTTTTTATGGTGCTCATCACTTGCTAGCATGATGAAGTTTTTTAAA
The DNA here is from genome assembly GCA_013399195.1 of Dicrurus megarhynchus. NCBI lineage: Eukaryota > Metazoa > Chordata > Aves > Passeriformes > Dicruridae > Dicrurus > Dicrurus megarhynchus. The sequence continues at coordinate 290,878 of VXAD01009316.1, forward strand.
GGCATCAATACATCCACTTGAATAACACGACTTTTCCATTATCTCTCCAGTAGATAAACTGAGCTATATGCTAGAATGAACACAGTAATGTTTATTTTAAAAAGTTATGCATGGGGTTTTGCACCTCGCTTTTCTTTAAATACAATACGTAAGTTAAAAGCATCGACAGAATTTTTGTCAGAATTTCTGCCAGAAAAATCCAGGTTTTAAGGCAGTCATAAGCAACACATATTTAGGGACCCAGAAAAATTCAGAGAACTAATTTGCCTAGCATACCATGGAGTTTCATGGCACAGTAAGTATAGGTCATCGCTCAACTCCCCAAACAGAAAAATATATTCTATTCCTTCCTTCAAGTCTTTGTCTTGCTTACTAGAGAAACCACTAGAACCTCTTTTACTGCAACCTTATTCTGCCAGAATTTGAGATTAAACTTGCAGAGAAATGTGGTATTTCCATGAGACCTGCTAACAAGACGGATCAGTTTAGAAGTTCACTTTCCTGTCTGTTTTTTATTAGCTCCTTGCCCTTTTTTTTGCTTGTTAGTTTAAGGCTTGCCACACCCTTTTCTTAGGAGTAGGATCACAAAATCCTCCATCCTTGAGTTCCCAAGGACCCTTATTTTTCAGCTGCCTCATCCCAGGCACCCTGAACTAGGAGACTGGGGGTTTTCAAAATCTGTTTTCTCCATTTTCAAAACCATTTTCACTACAAATTTTCCTCCCATATTCACCCAGAGATAGATCCTCCGCTTGCCACCAGTTTAATTACAAACAGGTGAAATCTTACAAGTGTTGGTCTGAGACTAGCAAGTTTGTTGCCTTAGGCATGAAATTGAGCCAGTGGGCCCTACCTCCCTCCTGTTCCCAATCACTGGCATCTCCTGTAGTGGTCGTGTGGCAGCCTCTGCTTTGCTCTGGGTGCTGTCAGGTATGCCAGCTCCAGGAAGAGGTGTCTGAGGGCAGCAGAGGTGATGTCCAGCTCCGGGGAGCTCAGCCAGGAGGGTTGGTCTCCATGGGCAGCCCCAGCTCAGCACACAAGCTGATGTGCCATCTTTGTGCTCTCCCTCGCCAGCCACACAGACGGCCAAGAGGTTTGTGTAAATAAAGTCTAGAAAGAATGGGAGCAATCATTTGTTCTTCCCCACTGAAAGATCATCAAAGATTTGTGCATAAACAAGCAAAAATATAAGTATTGCACTAGGTAAACACTTGATCACACTTCCTGAGAAGCAAAGAACTCTCTTGCTGCCATGTGAATGGTCACCTGCAGGTGTTCATTTAACACTGGCTTGAAACTCCTTTCCTTGCAACTGCAGCAGAAAGGTAATTTATTAGTAAAAGAACTTTAAACAGCCTATTAATATGCTGTTAAAATATTATTGCTGTATCACTTTTTAGTTTTTCAGTTTTTCAAAGAATCTATTTCCTGGAATTTTTTATAGAAATATTATACTGAAGGAAATGTTTTAATAATAAGTTTGTGAAATACTACTCATTTTTACAACTGGCATTTTGTTAATTATCTCCTAAATGTCATTAATATTAAGAGGTTCTACTCAAAATATTGCTTCTGACTTATAAGTGTTCTGTCTTTGATTTATTATTGTTTAAAAAGTCACTTACACCTGCATTAAGTGAATATGAAACTGATAAGATATATGTATTTCCAGTAAATGGTTTTGCTTTTGGCTTTGGTTTGGGGTTTTATTTCATTTTTGCCTGATTTCTTTCTTTCCCCTTGTTTCTTTTTCATAGCTTCAATTTTATTTATTTATTTATTTACTTATTTATTTATTTGCTTTTAGTTAATGGCTCAGCTTCTTTTAGTTTGGTTGAAGTCTGAGTTACTCAGTGTCACACCAGCTTAACCACAAAAGCAGCTTACAAGATGTGGAAAAAGACAGCCAGTGATACCTTATAAATAGGCATTTTAAATGCTGGCAAGCTGTTAGAGAAAGTGAAGGAAATTAAATTTCCCTGAACACTAGCACCTGAAGAACATTCACAAAAGTCATTGATTGCTACAGAAAAGACAACATTATGTGTTGCATGGGTTAGTGTATTTTTTTACTGTATTATTTCCAAACTTGAAATCTCTGTGTAAAAGTATCCACTGGGAGATCTTGATATTAAGATACAGAGGATATAGATAAGTGGCATTCATGCTTATATTCAGAACCAGAACATGGGTAATCTCTCATGTCACCACCCTCTGGATATTATTCACAGTGTAGGGCTACAAAGAGGGTTTTAATCTGTATTATTAAAATCCATTAATTTTTCAGTGGATTTTCTTAGGGGGAAAAAAGTATTCTCTGAGAAAAACATGGGTTTTTTCTGTCTCTCTCAACTTATATTGCCATCTATAGAAGGATAAAAAAAAAGTTGCAATTACAGTTTACCTATAACAAATCAACAGAATTCAGAAAAGTCAGGTGCAAAGGAGAATTCTCCACATTGGTTATATTTCCCATAACAGAAGTAGAGCTGTGTGACATTGCTTTTGCTATCCTATTCATATATTTTTGCTGATAAATCAGCTATATTACATCTTGAAATTCTAGTCCCTCAAGAAGCATGATTTATAGAAGACTAGTGGACTGAATTAGAGCTTCTGTAACACAAGGACTTAAAAAATACACTATAATAATTTCTGTTCTTTTGCTGAACTGGGGGTATTTGCTTTAGTTGTGTATTTAGGGTTATGCCCATGCAGCAAAATATTTAGACTCAGGTCAAACATACTTAAATAGAAATAGTTATTTTTACTTTCTAGCTTTTTCGTTCTTTCACTCCCAATACATATATTTATATTTAATCACACTGTGTATGAAGCTAAAGTTGTTAATCTTTTTTTAATTTACTATTTTTATAATATTTTAGAACAATATGAACTCAAGGATGTATTACAATAAAATTACTTGGTTAAATGCTCTACACTGTACAAAAAGCACAGACAATTAGAATTTATAGATTTTTTTTACTTACATCACTGGAAAAAACCCCACAAAACTATCACTCTTCGTGGCTCAGCAGAATACAGACCTGTTAGGAAATATGACTGTCTAATCATATGTCCCTGTAAGCACTGGAACCTAGTGGTTTCCCAAAATGCATTGGGAAAATTCAGTGCTCTGTAATCCTCTGAATCTCTAACTATAGTTCTTAGTCAGAGCACCTGCTTATTAGCTGGAAAATGGTGCAGAGAGAAGAAATGCTGATGAGTAATTCTTCACCATTTTTCGTACACATTTTATTTAACCTTAAATGTATAACATGTAAATTCATTTTTCGCAAGAATGAGTTGCACTAGGACATATTTTCTTTCCTTTTTTGTGTTGAAACAATTGGTTCACAAAGAGACCAACTTCCTTGGTTTAACTAGATGGAAGTAATAGCTTTTTTACTGAGAAAAAATGTGGAAGTAACTGGTGTCTAACATGAGTGACATTTCTGTATCTTTCAGAGCATCACACACAGCCAGCTGGAAAGTGGGTAGACAAAATCCTGGGAATGCTGGCTAAAAACAGTAGTTGATGATCTGTCACAAAATCATTTCCTTTCCTCAGTAAGATATTCTTCAGAAGGTGATATAAGGAGATTAAGATGACGGATGATGTTATTGTCACAGTCTAAACAGTACAGGTATTTCACTAGTCATATGTGTAAGGCTGAAAGTCACCTGGAACTTCTTCAGTTTTTGTCTCTGCAGTTTAGATGCATTTTGGCAAGGCCCAGCACAAAAAAAACCCTCCCTAAATTAAAGCAGCCATTCACAATAATACTGATTTTTTCTTGTCTTTCATATCACATCAGAACAGTGCTGATTGAACACTTTTAACAATTTCTCAATATAGACAAATGGACAAGTAAAGATCCTGCTTCAGAATTATTTGCTACACAGAGAAACTGCTGGTTCTTATGAAACCCCTTCTCTTTTTCCATTTTTCTTTATCTGTGAAATAAACATTTTTTTTATATTTTAACCTGTGTAATAAAGTGTCTCCATTAATGGCTTGGGTGATGTGATGGAGTGCTCTCTCACAATGAGACTGCAGACTCGGCTGTGTGGAGTGGTCACCATACTGCAGGTTCATAAAGGCTTCACCAGGCTGCAAAACTCATGAACTTCTATAGAGGCAAGTGCAAAGCCTTGCATCTGCGATGGAATTACCACATGAACAATAGAAAGCAGTGCCAAGGAAAATGAGCTGATGGTCAAGTTTAATGAGTTGAACCCTTCTAGCAAAGAAGCCAAACTGTTGCCAGCAGCTCCAGGGAGGTGAACCTTTCCTTATGTTCAGCACTTGTGAGACCCCATCTGGAGTATTGTGTCCATATATGGTCTCTCCCACGCAAGAAACACACTATATTGTCATATTGGAACAAGTCCAGTGGAAAGTCAACAAGATGATTGAAGGTTCATGACTTGGAAGGGATGAGAGAACAGAGTTTATTCAACCTGAAGAAAACAAGGTAACCAATGAGAGGGTGAAGAGAAGATGGAGCCAGACTCTCTGCTCCAAGATGCACAAGGATAGGAATACAGGCAGTGGATAAAAATTGGAGCAAAGAAATTCTGATTAGATACAAAAGGGAATTTTTTTCTCATAAGGATGGTCAAACACTGGAACAGGTTGCCCAAAGTTGTTGTGGTCTCTCAATCACTGGATTAAAAACTCATCTGTACATGTGCCTGAGCAAACGGATGTAATTCGACCTTCTGTCAGGGAAGGATCAGACTAGGAGATCTCCAGACATCTGTATAACATAAAATACTCTATGATTCTAGAAAATTAATCCATGCTTTTTCTTTAAAAAGAAAACAACTTACTTCTTACCTGTGGTTACAGTCAATACCTTTCCAGATCTGTGCATAAAGATCAGCCTTTTGGTGCTTCTTTTTGACTTCTTTTACTTCTGCAACTTTTATTTTTTCCTCTATCATTCCATCAGAGTTGCTATATAGTGCGTAAATTCTAGTTGCTAGTCTTTAAATAGCCAGCAACTCTTCCCTTTTCCTCATACAATATCACTGTCTTCAAGCCTTCTGTGCTGCTAAATAATGAAAATGGAAGGGAAAAAAATTATTACATGATAGCAATAGGAGATATCTGACTCCTGCTGACTGCAAATTTGTACCTCTATCAAAATTGGGATCCTAGTCACTTGCAGCTGAAATCTTCTGAAGCATGAAATTCATTCTTTTTACATTTTAATAGACAAAATAGATTTGTGAAATCACATTACACTCTTTACAGCATAGCATTACATACACTGTCCACTTTATTAATATCCTTGTAGACAATCAGGCCTTTGAAAGTTTGTAGACAAGGAATCAGAAAGCTGATTAGAATAAGCAGGTTTTGATCTTGCCAGTATTGTAGCACTATAGGTTAGCTACCTCTAAACTGCTACTATTGTCTCCCATTGTACTCATATACATAGACAGATATTAATGTTAGAAACACCTGCTCATGCACTTGTTTGTTCTTTGTATGACTGGACTTGATGGATTTCAGTCATTGGGTGACTGCTTTGAAACTCTGAACTGTGAATATGAACTGTTGGCACTACACAGAGAGACGAATGCATGAACATCAAGGACTGTAATCTCAAGTCCCATTAGAATCAATAGGAATTTATCACCTGGAAGCAAGAAAATTCCTAGCAGAACTAGGTCCTTAGAGTCCCAGGACTCAGACAAAATACTTTTCATCTCATGAAAAACTGACAGAATTTCTCCCCAAACAGACAAAACCTGCAAAACAGCATTAACAGTGCCTGGACAGAGATATTATGAAGCCAATTCCATATGATGTTAAAAGAAGCATTAAAAAAAAAAAAAA